>JANAVB010023222.1:0-22500 GCA_029216955.1 Iris pallida
ACTTGTTCAGGCTTTACTTCTCGCTCTAGATTACTTGATGCTGTCACGTTGGTAACACGGATTGGTACTATATGGATCTTTACATGAGATGTTATCCTCCTCGGGAGCATCGGGTACTTCATGTTACGTGGTTTCACTTTCATCATGTACTCCTATGCTTCCATCATGCATGTATACTCATGTGATCATGTACTCTCATGTTCACTGAGCCCTCATGTATAACTTCACGTATACTCATTTATAAGCCTCATATGAAGTAATCATGTATAATAACGTAACTTGTCTAGATCCTTGTATATTGTGGGGAAACGGGGGAGTAGAAGTAGACATGTGAATAATTCCAAAGTAGTGTAATCATGTACAAACTCAGTAGTGTAATCATGTATAAATTCTAGCCATTCACATGCCTATCTTGTACTCTACATCACTAGTCACTTACAGTTCTCTATATATAGTAGATATTTCCTTACAGCTATCTCTTTTACAGCGTATATTTCCTTTCAGTATTTCCTGTATTTTACTCTATTGCATGTATCATATTTTCTAACCTGATATGAACTGTGTGAAATGTATTGTGCTCATTTCTGTCTTGACTGGACCTGTTGAAAATATTACAGAGGATGAGGAAGAGGTCCTGGTGTCTACCTATTTTGGAGTAGGACTAGATGACACTTATGTTGTGGACCCTCAGCAGGATCCACCTGCAGCTGAGGATGTTGCCCCAGTAGTCTAGGCTAGTTTAGCTAGACAGTCATTTCTATATTATTATTTTTGTCTCATATTCTGAGTTGTATTTTGAGATGTTGAGATGTATAGACCCTTAGACTTATTTTGTATATTGGGTTGACATTCTGGATGTTATGTTATCATAGACACTTAGACCTATTTTATCTATTGTACTGTTCTCTTTGAGTTACTGTCTATCTATCTTTCATTCTTCTACCCTAGATGTGATTGAGATTGTATTCTGTTATGTCACCTCCATTCGGAGAGTATATACTGTACAGGTACCTTTATATTGTTAGATGATTGACCTAGGACAGCGTTCTACCGCCGACACTGCGGCGTAGGCTGGACGTACCCACTTCTCGTGCCCTTACTCTAGGGTGTGGGTCATGACACGTTTTTAGTGGTGGCCCATACAGGTCGAGTTTATGTAGTGGTATTCGAACTAGAGTATCACTACAGCCTGTGATAGGATTTGAGGAATAGGCTTAGTGAGAGAGGATACTCAATCTCTGTTAGGATACCTTGAGAGATTCCTGGGATGACCCTTGAGAATCTCATTTTGAATTACGATTTAAACTCCTTTTCCCTTGATTAAATTTGATTTTTGGAGGATTCACTGTAGAACTTTGAATCCTGGTGTTAATTGATGGTTTTGAAATTTTTGTAGTTGTTGATTTTAATTTCCTTGTATTAGATTAATATCTTTTATTTTAAGGTACTCAATCACATTTATGAGAAAACTCTCCTCTGTTTCTTGCCATCTAATTCTCTTGCAAATTGCTTTCCCTTGAAATGGACTGTCCCCTTTAATTTTTGCATCTTGCTTAAACTCTTTCTACTAAACTATGCGGCTGTATCCCAAACCTGACTTACTCGACATTTCCTCAAAATCAAGACTTTATTGAGACCTTCTAACCTTTGACCTTTGGTTGATCGAACCTTAACTATATTCATCTAGTAGCCTATCTATCCCTAGGACTGTGTTCCTAAATTATTTTTTTTGATTCCTAATTAATTTTAATCCATGCGTTAACTTGATCTTCTTTAATTTTTGCATCAATTGTCACGTCTTGAACTCCCACTTTCTATTCTAGATCATTGGACGTCCTTTACTGTGACTTGGATATTCGGAGTGTAATACTAGCTGTTACCTTCCAACAAACTTTACATATAAGACCTAGATTAGCCTACCTTCATGTAGGTATTCCATGTCCTACTAAAACCTGTCTCCTTGTACTCTATTTTCTTGATATGATTTTCTGGCCAAATGGCTAAACTATAACCTCTACCATGATACTAAACTAATTCTTATTTCAATTAGAGATCCACCTTGGCTCAATTCTTTCGACCTGGCATATGATGGTGTTCTGTTTGAATCCTTAAATACTTAACCTTGTACCTTATCTTGAATGTTTGACCCGATTGGTTAAGGATCTTGGACTATGTATTTTCTTTCATCATTTCTATCCTTACTTATATCTTATGCTATAAATTTATCCTTAGTTTTACAAGCTTATCCTTTTCGAGCTTGATCATGATATATTTTATTGGGTGTACACCCACTAACATATTATCTATCAGAACCGGCGCATGATGGTCTGATCAACCTATTGCGTTTTGGTTCGCTTTTTCATATATTAATCTATGTGGATGGAGACATAGTTAAACTTACCCTAGAATCTTATCCGCAACAGCCTTGACAATTCTCTATGGAATTATTTTATCGCCTATGAACCTCGTATTCGTATCCAGTTGAATTAAATTTAATCATGACCTGGATCTTCATCATTGGATGCTCGTGCTCATACTTGATTTCATTGATTTCCTATCTTGCCCAAATCTCGATTTATCCTGAAATTGATCAACTTAGATTATGTCAAGACTAAAATCTATTTGTGATTGTTTGTGCCTAAATTTTTAATTTTCTTTTTTTCTTTTACCACTTTATGGAATAGTAACCTTTTAATGATTTCTCAGTTACTTGTTAATGACCAATTTTCATATAGGATGGTGGACGGCCCTACAGCCTTGATGATTGTTGTTCCCTTACCTTCCCAATTAGGACATCCTAGATTGCTTGTACATTTTGATACCATAGAACAGTCTTGATCTAGAATGACTAGTGCACCTAGATGAGACCACAGACTGTCCCATTTAACCTATCCCCCTGGTACCACTATTGCATCATAGTTTCTGGTTCAATTTAGGTAACATAGACCTTTCCCACTCTAAATTATGATCATCATAGGCATATTACCGTGACTTTTAAATTCGGAGCACAAGACTAGTTGTTTTCTCAAAACTGATTTTATATACATGACCTAGACATGACACTCTACACCCATGACCTTAGTATCCCACTCAGACATACCATCGTGTGCTTCATTTGCTTAGTACGATTTTCCTGACCCGAGGCTCCATCCTGATTTACCCCATGGAGTTACTTTTGATTTCGATTTGAATTAAGGACACCTTATGACCTAAAACTGCCAGCCAATTTTTGGACATGACCCAGTATAGCTCTACTACCCATAGTTGCTTATTGACCTTGTATGTTGCTAGGTAGTAGCTTCGACCCTGATTGTTGAAGGTCTGACCTAGGAGGAGTACGACCATCTAAATTTCGAGGACGAAATTATTTTAAGGAGGGTAGACTTGTAACACCCAGTTTTCTAAAATTAGGATATTTTTGAAAATTTATTATTTTTATTATTTATTAATGGTGTTTTAGTCATGATATGATTTTTGGTGATTATTAGTGCAATTAAAACTATTTCTAAGTCATGACTTATGACTTTGTGACTTTACTAGTATAACCCTAGTGTAAACCCTAGAAATTTCATAACCTAGAGACTAACCATGATCATGTGAGCCTAGCCATAGGTTTAGAATATCAAGTTAGGGCTTTTTAGCCTAAAGGGTATTTTGGTAATTTTCTAGGATTTATTTGGAATTATTGGATTTATGATTTTTTATTATTATTTAATTATTGATTAGTGTCATGTTAGTCCCTAACCTAGTTCAGCACTAATCTAGAGGTTAGCTACTAATCTAGAGGCTTGAGGATAGATATTAGTCTTTGATTAAAGTAGGATAAATATCTAGATATTTATACATGTGATATTTTGCTTGAATCACTCAAAATATCAACCCTTTGGCATGAAAGTCTTTGCCTTCACCTTGAAGGAAAGCCTAGGACACCCCCCCCCCTTGCCATGGCCGGCCATGGGGTACCCCCTAGCCCTACACCTTCCTATATAACCCATTGTATTCATTCATGATCATTTTTACATGAATTTTAATCCTACAAAATTCTATTTTCCTCAAACCTCCACAACTTGATCATTTTTGATCCAAATCACCTCTAGTCTTTTGCATTGGGACCCTACAACATCAAGGGTGCTAAGGGAGGCTAGCAATCCATAATTTAGAAGCTTTGGACATCACCAAGTTGAAGGACAAACACCCCCCTCTCTTTAATTTTCTATTAAAATTGCACAAATAGGTAAATAGCCATAAACCTTGCCAATATTCTGTTTTTTCTTCATAAATGCATGCATATAGGTCTACCCTAGCTGTGGGTCAAGTTTGGTGAAATTTAGGGTTGGTTTGGTGTCCGTATCGGACACATATCCTAGACTATTAACCCTTGTTTGATGAAATGCCACAAAGGATTAAACTTTGTTATAATGTAGAACTAATTACATTTTCTTATAGCCCTAGACTAGTATAATTTATACCTACTTGACTGAATACGACACGGTGTCATTTTCGTGTCGAAAATCGACACGAACCCACTGCCAGGACACCGCACTGAGGCATACAGCCTCCCCTGCTACTCGACAACTAGTGCGGATACTGTAGGACACATGGACACGTGAAAATTGACACAGAGGAGGGGGCAACCTCTGACATGCCCCTCCCTCAAGTTTGAGACACGTTTGTGTCGTATCGAGAACGCACGGACATGTGCACTGGTCGTGCACGGTCAGGACACACGCGCGTGGGGGCCAACTTCGCGCGTGTCGTGTCGCGTGGACACGACACTTGGGCACCTCGTGGTGACACGAGTGTGTAGCCCATCATGTGGTGAACACATGGACACGAGCACGTGGTGTGTCATGTCCTGTGTCGTGAATACGAGACACTCGACCGCGTGCACGACGCGGTCTGAACACGCATATCAGTCGTGTTTTTCACGACTGATACGGACTTCGTATCGTGTCCTGGAGCAACGTAGACACAGGTCAGTCAGTTGGACACGTGCACAACCCCTAGGTGAACATTCGTGCACGAGCACGAGACACGAGAGTGTATGTGTCGTGTCCTAGAGTGAGTTGCACACGTGCACGACACTGTGTAAGTGTGTGTGTGTCTGTGTTTACCCGATTGGGTTTTGGTGAGTTTTGACACATCAAATTGTGTCGTGGTGTCGTGTCAGGCACCTAGGACACTAGAGGACACTTGGGGCATCACTTACCAACCCTTGGGTTCGAACCTTAGTTGGGTTTTGGACACGAAATTGGGTTTACCCAGTTTACCTATGCACAGTCCCATATTTCCAGATTTGGGATATTTTTCCAATTTTTAAATTCGAAATTCAAAACTATTTTTATTATGATTTATACATATATATGTATATTTTCAGTGTATGTATAGATAGTGTATGTATATGTGTGTGTGTAGGTGAGAATTGAGGATATACATATGTGTATATATGTAGTTATGTATATATATACATATATATATGTATATAGGTGTATTGTGTGTGTGTTTGGGGGACTAATTCCTGGTTCCAGAAATCTGGAAACCCCCCCTTGCTGTGTCCAGCATTCCCTCTCTCTCTCACTGTTCTCACCTCACTCTAAGTCACTCTCTCTCTCACTCTATTTTACTCTCTCTCTATATATATGTTTTATATATAGGTTTGTCTATATATATATATATATATATATATATATATATATATATATGATATATATATATTTGTATAAATCATATATAGTGTCATTGTATATATATGTTAGTGAGTTGTATTATATATATAGTGTATTCATATATTGATATATAGGTAGTAGATAGACTTGTGTATATCTATATATATAGATATGTATATATATATGACTTTCTAAATATAGGTTATATGGAAACCTAAGTTACTAGCCTATGGCATTAGGGGGTAACCCTAATTGACCTAATGACCCAAATCCTAACTAGTTGACCCTTGTTGACTAA
Source organism: Iris pallida (assembly GCA_029216955.1). Lineage (NCBI taxonomy): Eukaryota > Viridiplantae > Streptophyta > Magnoliopsida > Asparagales > Iridaceae > Iris > Iris pallida. The sequence goes on from JANAVB010023222.1 coordinate 5,965, forward strand.
GAGTTGACCAAAGTCAACCATAGGTCAAACTTGACCTATTTAACCTAGAATTGACTAGGATTAACCTAAAATGACTAGTTTAACTAGTCTGGCCATGTTTGGCCTAACTTGACTAGTAGACCTAGTTGACTAGATAATTGACCATTGTTGACCAAAGTCAACTATAGGTCAACCATGACCTAATTGACCTAGAGATGGCTTGGATGAACATAGAAGGACTTGTTGACTAAGATTTGACTAAACCCTAGGCTATTAACTAGTTGGTTTAGGTTTGACCTATATATAAGTATATTATTGTGACTTGGATTTTGTGGAAAGACTTATGTAGATTAAGATATGTATGGGTTAAGTTAGATACTTAGAGTTGAGTCATGACTTGAGACTGGAATATGGGATTAGCATGAATATAGGATTAAGGTTGGTATTATATATATATGTATTTATATGTGGTATACTTATATAGGTATTGGTTATACCTTGACCTTGTGGTGTAGTACCTTAGATAGTCTAGATTGACCTAGCTTGACCATATTGACTAGTATTTGACTAGTCTGACCATTGATTGACTAAACCCTAGATAACTTGACTAGAATGTTGACCAAGAGTTGACTTTAACCTAGATTTGACTAACCTTGACTTGTTTGACCTTGTTTGACTTTATTTGACTTAGTTTGATTTCCTGTGACCTAGTATGACTTCCTGTGACCTAGTTTGACTATTAGAGTTGACCAAGAGTTGACTTTTGACCAGATTGACCTAGAATCATGTAGTATGCATTATATACTCTATTTTTACCATTGTGGATACATTGTAACTTGTATTGCTCTGATTAGGAGCCAGATACCTCTCCTCTGGCAGTATATCCTCTTCAGACATTCAGTTATCAGGCGAGTACATTCTCTGACCGTTTCATACTTGTTCAGGCTTTACTTCTCGCTCTAGATTACTTTACTTGATGCTGTCATATTGGTAACACGGATTGGTACTATATGGATCTTTACATGAGATGTTATCCCCCTCGGGAGCATCGGGTACTTCATGTTACGTGTGTTTCACTTTCATCATGTACTCCTATGCTTCCATCATGCATGTATACACATGTGATCATGTACTCTCATGTTCACTAAGCCCTCATGTATAACTTCACGTATACTCATTTATGAGGCTCATGTGAAGTAATCATGTATAATAATGTAACTAGTCTAGATCCTTGTGTATTGATTGGGAAAACGGGGGAGTACAAGTAGACATGTGAATAATTCCAAAGTAGTGTAATCATGTACAAACTCAGTAGTGTAATCATGTATAAATTCTAGACATTCACATGCCTATCTTGTAGTCTACATCACTAGTCACTTACAGTTCTCTATATACAGTAGATATTTCCTTACAGCTATCTCTTTTACAGCGTATATTTCCTTTCAGCATTTCCTGTATTTTACTCTATTGCCTGTATCGTATTTCCTAACCTGATATGAACTGTGTGAGATGTATTGTGCTCGTTCCTGTCCTGACTGGACCGGTTGAAAATATTACAGAGGATGAGGAAGAGGCCCTGGTGTCTACCTATTTTGGAGCAGGACTAGATGACACTTATGTTGTGGACCCTCAGCAGGATCCACCTGCAGCTGAGGATGTTGCCCCAGTAGTCTAGGCTAGTTTAGCTAGACAGTCATTTCTATATTATTATTTTTGTCTCACATTCTGAGTTATATTTTGAGATGTTGAGATGTATAGACCCTTAGACTTATTTTGTATATTGGGTTGATATTCTGGATGTTATGTTATCATAGACACTTAGACCTATTTCATCTATTGTACTGTTCTCTTTGAGTTACTGTCTATCTATCTTTCATTCTTCTACCCTAGATGTGATTGAGATTGTATTCTGTTATGTCACCTCCATTCGGAGAGTATATAATGTACAGGTACCTTTATATTGTTAGATGATTGACCTAGGACAGCGTTCTACCGCCGATACTGCGGCGAAGGCTGGACGTACCCACTTCTCGTGCCCTTACTCTAGTGTGCGGGTCGTGACAGTTCCACATATGGTTATGCGGGCCTCTGATAGGAAGTTGTACAGAACCACTCGAGTCCAGCCCCCGGCGGCAAACGGGCAGAGTGGTTCCCAAAAGTCTCCCAAAATCCAGGAAGCAAATTTGGTCGTTCCAAACCCATCTGACTTGCGTGAGGCTATCCTCCACAAGCGCAAGGAAAGAGAAGAGGCCTCGGTATGCAAAGAGTCCTTACATGGACGTCACTGCACCCAGGTCATTATCAACTGCTGTTGCAACAACGCGACAGCAAGAGAAGACCGACAGTCTGTTTTCCAAAGGCTGCAACGACCAAGCTCAGAGGACGAAGCGTCTCCCGTCGTCTCTTGCAACTCTACTCAGAAAATCCTCGCCGATGGGAGAGGGAAGAAGATAAACGTCCCCAGCCCAAAGATTTCAACCACTGTGACTAAGAAATTGTCGTCTAAACGGTTGTCCACCACCGGAGTTTTCCAAGGTACCCGTTCGAAGACGAAATCTACTTCAGTAGGAGATTCATCATCCACACCACTGGGGGTTACTGAAACTGGGGGTAGCACTCCTCAGAACATCTACGATAATCCGATGTTCCAAGGAGACGAGCCCAGGGAAACAACTCTCCCATCAGATACAGCAGGTGCCGACGTCCCCGAGGACGTCCACGATTCTCAAGATGAAGCAAGCTCTGAAGCTGGGGGTACTATTCCTTCTGAGTCCGAACCAGAGGAGAACATTCCCACATACCCCGATGACTTCTCTGTACAAGGGTATAATTCGGAGGGCACGTTGTCCACCGTCCCTTCCATCTTGACTCGCGTTAGGACGGCGTTCGTGACAAGCGACGATCAGGATGGCCCCACTGATCGCCAGTGCATCGACACTCTGGAAGCTATACTGCGCACCTTGGTCAAATCTGTGGACGAGATTAAAGCGGCTCTTCCAACTCTGCAAGGAGGGACGCTGGGCCAAACAAGCGCGGGTCCTGCTGTCAATGCAGACTCGAACTCAGCGGCACCGAACCCGGGCAATAATCCTACTGAAATAACGGCTCCCACCGCTGCTGATGAGGCCAAGGAAGCAAGAAGAGAGGTCCAGGAGCTCCGAGCCATGTTTCACGCTCGAGAAACCTCTCAAGACCTCAGAATACGGCAACCATACCCTGCTGCATGGAGGGATGTCCCCTTTCCACCAAGATATAAGCCATTCAACATCAATCCTTATGATGGCAAGACCTCCGCAAGTCGGTACATCACTTACTTTGAGGTCACCACCGACCATCAGCCCCATGACGATGCCATCCTTACACGATTATTCATTAGGGCATTAGAAGGGGTCGCCGTCGATTGGTATCGCAACCTGCCAGACAACTGCATCCACTCCTTCGCCAGCTTCAAGCGCATGTTCTTGGAGAGATTCTACGAAGTAGGACAGGACATCACAATGTCCACCCTCATGGACGTCGTTCAAGGGGAGAAAGAGCTGACAAGGAACTATATTGAGCGGTTCCGCCAAACCGCAATGAAGTTGCCGTCTGGTAATCCGGATTCCTCCTTAATTGAAATTTGCCAAAAGAGACTGCTTCCAACAATCAGCCTCTGGATGGGTGAAAGTCAATTTAAGGACTGGAAGACGTTCATCATCAGTGCCACTAGCACCGAAGACAGGTTGAAGAAGGCTCGCCAACTGGGATTGCACATCTTGGAGGGAGAGGACAAGGGCAAGCGTCCTAATACCAACAACAACAATGGGGGTAGCTCCACCAACAATTGGGACAACAAGGGCAAGCAGGCTATGGTGGCTGACACAGCCCAGCAACCTGAGTCAAAATCGGCAGACAAACAATGGCCGCAAATGACCTACTCCTTCGAAGACGGCCACATCAAGCCCATCTTGGACATGCTCATACATGGAGACAGAATTCAGCTCCCTCCACCAAGACGGGAATCTCAGTCGGCAGAAATGGAGAGCCCAAACTACTGCCATTACCACCGCTACGTCCACCATGCTACACACGACTGCTACCAAGTGAAATGATACATCCAACATCTCATCGACTCGAAGGCTCTGGCCATCGATTTCGAGGAGGTAAACGTGGCGGCCAATATGGTGTCCGTACAATTCGGCAGCTTCCCTCCAACAGAGACTCAAGACGGTGTGGTACCCGTCCCTCTGGCGACAATGGAGATTGCTAATCTTCTACCTCCTTGGGATCAGGCTGCTGGTCTAGTGCCCATCACCACATCACGGGGGGAAGGTCATGTGGGTCCATCCGGACCTGGTACTTGAAGGGACTCAGTCCACACCACCTTCCATTCATAAGAAGAAGAGTGGAAAAGTCAGATCCTGCCGCACAATCTCGGCAGATGTCGAATAAGTTACGGCTGTCGTTACCTGGTCAGGGGCACAATCCCAACCTGTGGCTGATAACTCGGCTGAAGATCATCAGTCAGCTACTGCTGACGCTCAAGGACCTTCTCAGCCTCCGACGACCGACAAGCTTAGGCCGAAGGAGACTCGCTTTGACAAATCCCTCCAAAAAGAGACACCTCAGGGGCTGGAGAGGCCCTACAACTTCGACATATTGGCGCAATTGGCCAACATACCGGTAAAATTGTCATTATACGAGCTCCTGCGACTCTCAAAGGATGTTCGTGCGGCTTTGAGCGATGCACTCCAAAATGCCGACGCCTATCTGGCTTAGGTCAACCTCACAGGAGAGAGCCCGCCTGTAAATCTCCAAGACAGCGCTTGCACAGGAGCGATGCCCAACATTGTCTTCACTCCGCAAGATATGCTCATTAAGACCAACCTGCACGATCGTCCGTTATACTACACTGGATACATCGGTGACGTAAAGGTGGATCGGATGCACATTGATCCTGGTTCTTCCATAAGCATCATCTCGAAGGGTCTGTTATATTATCTCCGCATCCCTATGCATTGTCTGACGCCGACAAGCACCGCCATTAGCGGTTTCAATTCGGACAGGAGCTACCCAATTGGGAAGATCCGCTTGAAGTGCCAAATTGCCGATCTTCAGTCAGAAGTGACATGTTACGTCATAGATGCGGATACTTCTTACAATATCCTCTTGGGGCGCCCTTAGATTCATTATTACATGATCGTGCCTTCCACGCTGCACCAATTCTTCAAGTACGTCAACAAACACGGCTTCGTGAGGACAGAATTTGCCGACATCGATCCCTTCAAAGGGGTCGAATCCTACTACTCAGATTCCTGCTTATACGAAAAGTCGAAGAGGCACCTTGGTGAAGGAGATGTGCAAACTCGAACTGAGACAACCACAGGATCAGAAGAACCTCTGACGATCCACCTCTAAGCTCGCAAACCTGGCAAGTCCGTACCCCTTACGGCCGCTCTGCGTAAGGACGCAATCAGCCTCTCGGCACAAGAAGGGCAAATGATAATTCGGCTGCCAAGGTCCGGCCAAGCGCCGAGACCCACAACGGAGCCACTGACAATCAGACTACCGAGAGCCGGCCAGCCACAAACAGAGAAGTTCAATCCCTCTGGTAAGCCAATGACGATACGTCTTCCCAAGAAGAATCGTAACCGCGATGCAAAGTCTGGGGCTTCCAGCGAGCCAACAACTCCCCGCCTCGCATTGAGTACCAAACTGGGGGTCGCTAGTTTGCCAACAACTCCATGTTTTGCTCCACCAGCAGAACCCCTGATGATCAAGCTGCCCAAGTCATCCTTTCAGTCTTTATTTATACAGGGGGTGGCCGAAGAAGAACTAGAACTGGGCAAGTATGTGGCTGCCTACACTGATGTTCCCTCCGCAGATGATGTAATCCCGTTAGAAAAGATACCTTACTTCATCAATAAAGGGCTATCTTTGAACTACCCCGAGCTTAATAAGATTTGTACAATGTATGCTATGGAACACGGTATAGGCACTCACCTACACACACAGGTGACAAATGTTTACACCGCAAACCAGCTTACTCCAGTGGAAGATGTTTACCGCATAATCGAGGGAGGGGACCATCCAATCATCTTCGGCCGGAAGGACGACCCGCAGCCCTTCACCATAGAGAAGGTCGATCTCGAATCAGATGCCGGGAGACTGCCTCTGTATCTTTATAGCCTCCAATCCAAATATCTCATGCAAAAATAGGGGTATGATTTGGAGACTACGCCAGGCTTGAACTACGGCACTGGTCGACGATTACCTTTAAAGCTACCAGACCCGGCTGGCAAACCACGGGACTACTATAGCAAGATCCGATGTAGATTAGGGTACGTTACGCCCGCAATGACCCCTGAAAGTTCAGATGAGGAATGCGACTGGCATTCACATTCAACCGGGTCACCAACTTCTAATTCGGATGCCAGCATCGGAGACGTATTCAGACAAGTCCTGTCAGTCAATATGGCATTCGCCGACGCTTACGAAGAAGATGAAGACATTCCTGAGATCCTCGAGTTAGAGCCTTGGGCCCAACTGATGGATGCACAATGGAAAAAGCGGTTCGAACAGAGAGAACCTCCTACTGAAGATGAGGTTATACAGGTCGACCTCGGTAGAGAATCTTCTCCAAAACCAATCTTCGTCAGTAAAAGCCTGACAGACGAAGAGCGAGAATCGCTACTGGAACTTGTCAAAGAATAAATTGATGTGTTTTCCTGGAGCTATGAAGACATGCCAGGACTAAACCCCGAGGTTGCCCTTCACAAGCTCAACATTCGGCCAGATGCAATGCCGGTCAAACAACAACAGCGATGCTTCCGCCCAGGCATCATGGATGCGATCGAAGCCGAAGTCAATAAACTGATAGCCAGCGGCTTCATTCGTGAAGAACAACATCCAGACTGGGTTGCCAACATAGTATCGGTCCTCAAGAAGAATAGGAAGATTCGAATCTGCATCGAGTTCCACAATCTGAATGAGGCTTATCCCAAAGATAAATTCCTTCTCCCTGTCACAGACATCATGATCGACAACACATGCGGCTTCGAACACATCTCATTCATGGATGGCTTCTCGGGGTACAACCAAATCAAGATGTCTTCTGACGATGAGAAGCATACATCGTTCCGAACATCGATTGGTACATACTGCTACACAGTCATGCCTTTCGGTTTAAAGAATGCTGGCGCCATATATCAAAGAGCCATGAGTATTATCTTCAAAGACCACTTGCAAAAGACTGTGGAGTGCTATGTTGCTGACATCGCCGTCAAGAGTCGCTATAAGGGAGACCATCTGCAGGATTTGAGGACGGTATTCGACCTGATGCGAGCACACAACCTGAAGATGAATCCCACAAAATCCTTCTTGGGCGTATCCAACGAAAAATTCCTGGGTTTTATTATTACTGCCCAGGGAATTCATGTAGATCAAGATAAGACAAAGGCAATCATGGAGATGGGTCCCCCGAGAAACCTCCGAGAACTTCGAGGCCTCCAAGGGAGGTTAGCTTACATCAGGAGGTTTATTTCCAACCTCTCTGGGCGTTTTCAGCCATTCACCCATCTCATGAAGAAGGGTGTCTCATTCGTATGGGACAAAGAATGTCAGCGTGCCTTCGACATCATCAAAGAATATTTATCGAACCCTCCAGTCCTGGTGGCCCCGGTTACTGAAAAACCATTCCTGCTCTATGTGCGAGCAATGGAGCATTCCCTCGACGCTCTGCTAGCACAATACAATGATGCAAGCCGTGAACAAGCTATATATTACCTCAGCCAAATGATGATTAGGCCAGAGCACCGATACACCGCCGTGGAGAAGGAATGCCTCGCCCTGGTGTTCGCCATTCAAAAGACGCGGCACTATGTCACAGGACAAACCATACATGTGATCTCACGAGTCAATCCTCTCAGGGTCCTCATGACTAAACCAGGGGCACTCAGCTCCCGCCTCGCCACATGGGCAATATTGCTGTCTCCTTATCATATGATCTTCGTCCCGCAAAAGGCTGTTAAAGGTCAAGCCCTGGCAGACTTTTTAGCAGCCCACCCTGGCTCGGAGTCGTCCAGAGTATATGAAGGAATCCCAGATGAGGTCGCCGACTCGCATGCAACCTCTCACGATGATATATGGCGGATGTTCTTCGACGGCGCCTCAAGGACCGGACCTAAGGACAACATCATCGTCGGAGTCGGGGTGGTGCTGGTTTCTCTGTACTTACTCCCTCATGGAACCCTGCTCTAACAATGTGGCTGAGTGCAACGCTTTAGTCATTGGTCTCCAACTTGCAAGAGAGTTGGGGGTAGAATATCTTGAAGCATACGGCGATTCACAGTTAATCGTCAATCAGATCCGGGGTTCGTACGAGGTTCGCCATGAAGACATGATCCCCTATCACCAAATAGCGATCAACATCATCTCGTCATTTGAAGGGTTCTTCATCGAAGACGTCCCCAGACTCCAAAATATCAAAGCCGATGCCTTAGCTGGCCTTGCCGCTTCCCTAGCGGTTCCGAACTATGCTCATCAATCGGTGGATGTGATAGGCCATGAACTGGTCTGTCCCAAGAATAATGTTCAATTTGTGGCGAGTTATTCTGCTCAGATGATCGACGAAGCACAAGACTGGAGACAACCATTCATCGACTTTGCAGTCTACGACATCCTGCCCGAGAACCCAAAGGAAGCCACCTCTATCAGAAGGCGTTCTCTCAGATTCTTCTACGATACAAAGACGAAAATGCTGTATCGTCGATCCTACGATGGATTATTGCTTCGATGTCTGTCAAACGCAGAAGCCAAAGAAGCCGTACGCGAAGCTCATAATGGTGTCTGCGGGGCCCACCAGCCTGGCCCGAAATTGCAAGACCGTCTTCGCCGAATGCACTACTACTGGCCCACGATGGTAGCAGATGCAATAGACTATACAAGAAAATACAAAGCCTGCCAAGTCCACGCGGACTTCATCCACCAGCCATCCGAATTTCTACATTCGACAGTGGCGTCCTGGCCATTCGAAGCATGGGGGATGGATATCATCGGTCCAATCACTCCACCTTCTTCCCGAGGAAATCGTTCATACTCGCCATTACAGATTACTTCTCCAAATGGGCGGAAGTTGTTCCGCTTGCAGAAGTCAAGACTTCAAACGTGATCATCTTCCTCAAGCATCACGTCATCTATCGCTTTGGACTGCCCCGAAGGATCATCCACGATAATGGTCCGCAGTTCGTAAGCCATGCCTTCTATCGTTTCTGCGACAAGCACTACATCCAGAATATTGCTTCAACGCCATACAACCCAGCAACGAATGGGTTGGCAGAAGCTTTCAACAAAACAATCATGAAACTTCTCAAGAAGTTCGTATCGTCCAACAAACGCGACTGGAACGAGAAGCTTAGTGAATGCTTATGGGCGTACCATACTACAGTCCGAGCAGCCACATGGAACAAATCATTCTACCTGGTGTACGGGAGTGAGGCAGTCCTCCCATTGGAGAATCAAATACCCTCGCACCGCATCGCTCTCACTTACCAATTGACGACAGACGATAACTATCGTCGCCAGTTACAAGAGTTGGAGGCCTTAGATGAAAAGCGCCTCTTGTCTCAGCAACGAATCGAGCTATACCAAGCACGCATCTCCGGAGCCTTCAATAAGAAGGTTAAAATCGGAATATTCCAAGTGGGCGATCTTGTTCTGGCAGTTCGGATGCCGATGGTCATGACTCACAAAACCGTCGGCAAATTCCAGCCAAAATGGGAAGGTCCATTTATCATTGAGGTCGTATTCTCCAACGGTGCTTATCGCCTCGCAAAATAAAATGGATACTTTCTCATGTTGCCCGTCAACGGCAAGTTCCTGAAGAAATATTATGTCTAAACGACATTCTCCCAATTCCAGATTATTGAGTTATGTACCGACCGGTACCGCTAAACTTACATCCACAAATTCCAGATTATCGAGTCATGTACCCGCCGGTACCGCTGAACCCACATCCATAAAATCCAAATTATTGAGTCATGTACCCGCCGATACTGCTGAACTCACATCCACAAATTCTAGATTATCGAGTTATGTACCCGCAGGTACCTCTGAACTTACATTTCGGTCACTCTTTTAGGTAGTAAGTCATGTATAACCATACCTCTGAACTTATTCTGTTGAAAGAGATCCTCCCTCATGATCCACTGCCCGTATTTTTAGTGCACAAAAAGGATAACAGATCCACAAAATTTCTAAAATGACCACGTCGATGTTACCTCTGAGTCGTTTCACTTCCGCCAAAAACAAATCACCCCTCTACATAGAACTTCCATGTCCTCATTACTTCTGAGTCGTTCTGCGTACCCCCTCATGGAGCCCACTCCTGCCATATCCTTATTACCTCTGAGTGGGAAGGCTCCATCGAAGAAACCCTCATGCTTGCCATGTCCTCATTACCTCTGAGTAAGTATGCTGGTTCCCTTTTGACTTATTATCTGTACCAAAAAAAAACCCCAGGGTACACCAAGGATAATAGGTCCACAAATATCCTCCACTGAGTCCACTCCTGCCATGTCCTCATCACCTTTGAGTAGGAAGACTCCGCGGTAAAACCCCCATACTTGCCATGTCCTCATTACCTCTGAGTAAGTATGGTGTTCCTCTCTCGTCTTATTATCCGTATCCTGAACCAGGGTACGCCAAGGATGATAGGCCCACAAATGTCCTCTGCTGACCATAAATGCTGTACTAAGTCTCTTAGTACATGCACATCATTTCTCATCATATCCCGGGAGCCCAGCTGCTCCCTGGCATTCTTTCTCCCAATACCCGAAACGTCAATGACCACCTTACCGTGGAATTGTTCTAGGTATCCCCATCAAACTTGTTATCCGTACCAAAAACCAAGGTATGCCAAGGGTAACAGGTCCACAAACAAGTCCCCCAAGCGGGGCAAACACCGCCATAACACCACAGGCACAACAAACAGTACAAATAAAGGGTAGAATAAAGCATACTCTTTTATTTGGAAGGCGAAAGTACTACATGTTCTAGGGACAATGTCCCACTTAAAGAAAGAAAAAGAACAGAAACAAAAGAAGAAGAAAAAGGCCGACTATGGATCGGCATTACATAATTCCAAGAGGCGGTTCTTCACCAAGGTGGTCCCCCGTTCAAGCCGCAGTTTAGCTCGGCGCTCCGCTTCCTGGGACAACCGCTCCTCATTATCCAAGTCCATAAGTGCCCGCCAGTCGTCCTCCAACTTCTTTAGGGCAATTTCCAGATCAGCCGAAGCTCAATTAACTCTGTCAGCCTCCTGGATAATAAGCCCCCTTTCGGTACGGGCAGCCTCAAGCTCAGACTCCAGGAAAGCTAACTTCCTCTGAAGTTCAAGGATGTGCTCCCGCGTATCAATAATCCCACGAGAGGTGGTCGCTTCCCGAGCCATAACATCTTCACTCTCACGGCTCAACTGATCATATAGCTCAGACAGATCGCGGAGGTCCTTCAGTATATGCAGCTCCCCTTCCCGAAATTTTTTTTAGAATATTTTTATTATTTTATTTATTTGATTAAAATGGTGAATTATGATTTTATAAATAATTATTTAACTAATTATTACGGTAGATGACTTTAGCCATAGTGGAGTTTTGGAGTACAAGACGACTAGGAATCATGGCATAGATAGTGCAGTGGCGTGCTTTGACTAGTATATTAGCCATACCAAGGAAGGCCGAGCCATAGTGATGTCGTAACTAAGAAAACTAGGCCAAGTAATGATTTAACCCTATAGAACATTTTAATTATTTATAAATTATAGTATTGACCTGTAGGAGACCGTTTGTGTCGATTTAGCCCGAGTTGGGCCCGAACCGAATCCAAGCCTTCGTAGGTATGTAGTGAGATCAAATACACCCATGTAGACATATTTCAAGTAGATGCAATGCCTATTATTGGTATATTAAATTTCGTTATTATTATTATCTTTATTGGAATTATTATTTAATATTATTATTTTATTGGTTATATCATTTTATTGACAAATATATTATATATGTGTGGAAGTGAACATAGATATATATAGAGCTATATATGTGTGAGTGTACATAGATATATAGAGCTATATAATTATATATGTGTATATGAATATCGTTATACATATTACGTATATGTGTATATATATTATATACGTGAGTATTTGTGTGTATATACAAATATATTATATATGTATGTGTATATATATTAATATATATTTGTATGTATGTACATATATATATAAATTGTATATATACGGGTATATTTGTGTATAATATATATAATTGTATATATATATATATTAGATAATAGAAAAAAGAATAGGAAGCAATGGCTGGCCCGGCCAACCAAGCCAGCTGGGCTCGGGCCAGGCTAATCCCCCCCCCAATATTCGAATCCAGGCCAACTGAGCCCAACCCACCCAGGCTTGGCCAACCCGAGACCAAGCTCTTGGTAGCGGGCAGCCCATCCGCTCGAGAGCCCCGACACCGACTGTTTCGACGCGGTAACGTTATATATAGAGAGAATCGCAAGATCTTCAACGAAACCCTAACCCTCGACACAAACCGAAGAGCGCTGACCCTGGACGCGCCACCCGCCGCCGTGCGCCGCTGGCCGGCGAGGCGCGAGAGCCGACCACGTGCGTGCGCAGGCGCTGAACCGCGTCAGCAGCCATGGCCGAACACCCTCCTTCGTGCCTCGCGTTCGCGACGTATACTCGACCGTTTGAGGAACCGTTTCTTCCGGTACGCTCACTACATAACCCTCTTCAATTCTATGCTTTTAGTTTGCAAGTAGGTGTCGTCGATCGTTCAGAAAATCGACTCAAAGTCGAGGAAAATCCTGTCCCGAGACAGAACATGAATCAGTCCAAACACCCTGTATTTGCGGTCGATTTACGACCCGTGCATTACGAATTTTGAAAATCTATTTGAATAGAGTTTTAGACTACATAACCAAGTTTCCAACCCTTCTGTTAGTTTTAATTTTTGATAAATATATAATAAGATAAATTAGTTTGAAATCGGAGAAAAACAGTTTTTAAAAGTGAGTTTTTTATAAAAAATGCTCCGATACCACGTCCGTCCCGCCATTCCGGGCGACATGGTCACGCACCGTAAGCATCGAAAGCTGCGTAACGGCTTCATGGTCGTGTGGGCTTTGGCGGAATTCAAATTGGTCACTTGTGCGCGACGAATTTGATACGTATCCGTCGAAATTCACCATATCGTGCACTTTGCAAATTTCTCAATTACTTTGTGCACGCTCGTCAGATCAAGATGAAACTTGCGCCAACAGGACCGTATCGTTTTTCTGGTCATGTATGCCAAGTTTGGTCCAATTCTGAGACAGTTGATAAAATCACCGTTTTGTGAGCCCCGCGGTTCCACTCAACGGGCGATTTTGTGCACGGTCCGCCGGAATCCAACTCTGGACATACGGTTGGATTCATACCAAAAAATTGGATCCGTAGACATGTAGTTTGATGACTTTAGAGACCTTTGACTCTGGCACGCTTTTCGGTGCAAAGCGGGTCCAACAGCGGACATCGTTTTTGCCCAAAATTACCGTTTTGCCCCTGTATCCAGAATTGGACTTAAGGACAGGCAATCCTAGCTAATTTGACTATTCTGAGAATGGTGGTACTATTTATTTCAGCATCCGGAGACTTCTGCATGTGTTGACTGATTGTGGCTCTTTGAGTGGTATAGTATTATTGGTTTCTCCAGCTAAGGACCTCAGGCAAGTGCACTTTCTGATTGCTTTCCGATTCATAGTAGTCTTTTCATTTCATGTCTATACATATATCTTGCTGCTTGTTGACACGCTCGTCACACGTAGTAGTCGGGAGAGGAAATATCTTAGTAGACATGTGGACTACCCAGAACTATCCCCCGTGTCTTTCGTTAATGCTAGCCGCTGCACACGACACGTGCAGTGAGCCTGATTTACCCCATTGCCATTCACATGTCAAAATAGATATTTTACACCACCTAGATAGATGTCTTTTATTAGTTTTTCCTTGTTTACTTCTCTATCGTGCTATGTCATCAGTTATCTTCCAGTTTTTATTTCTTATATGCTATTTTCATGTCTTGTTAATTCTATTGTGTTTTGCATTGCCGTCGGTTTGTGTACTTGTTCCATTCCTGACTGGAAACCAACATTTTTCAGGTTTAGCCGCGATCACTCTTAGCACTGGGAAGGCTTGGGTATGCTGAAGTCAACCTAGAAATAGAAAGCAATTGTATCAATTCCATTAATTGTAAAATCTTGTATCTCTTTTAATTTTAAATGATGTAAATATTGTAATAAATTTAGAATTGTGAATGAGCAGCAAATGTTGTTTCGGGAGCATTTATTTCTTGTGGGCTTGACAGCGTTCTACCGCCGACTCTGCGGCATAGGCGAGCTTGGACACGTCTCGTATCCAAAAATCGGGTACGGGTCGTGATAAGTTTTTGTGGTGGCCCATGCAGGTCAGTTTTCGCAAAAAAATGCGAACTCGCGGTAGTACCATATTAGTCGTACTGCTGCGAGCCTGCGCCCAGGAAATGCTCATTCACAAATAGGATTAAAATGATTTAAGATAATGACTAGGACTAGGAGTCCCTTGTTCAAATTGACTAATCGGGTAGTTAAGGTTGTTAGATAGGCCATACAATTTAGAAGTATTAAATTCAGATAGCTTGCTAGATCCTTATAGACACACTATTGCTTTTGATGTAATGATATGAACCAACATGGGTGTACTACTCACTTGATTAGTTAGGCTTTTCCATAATTAAGGCTATAATCTCGATAACCTGTTCAGTTTTCTTTTGCTCTAACTAGATATAAATTTCATATTATGAATTAGAAGTGCCTGTTTTAAATTCTCTTTTGCTGTAAGGATTTAGTTTATAATTTCTGATTCTGCAATTCGTGTACGAATCTCGAGGTAGATTGATTTGAGATTTTCCCTCAACCATTGAAATGCAAATAAAATAGATACTAGAGTGTTTGTATTTCTTTTGTCTTTAGTCATTTCCTTCATGTTAAATCTTTGTTTTAAGTGTTGTGACTGATAGGACAAATACCTACACTTTTATTTTTGGTCAACTAGTTTGAAACTCTAGCAGTTCCTTGAAGTCCTTAGGAATATAGTTAGAGTAATTAAATGACTGCGATGATTAGACAGCAGCGCACTGTCGCCAATTGTTTGAGAATGGATAGTGTGGGTTCACTGCAGCCAGCAGCGCACTGGTGAGGCACAACCCATAGAATTGAAACCATTTTGAAACGACATAGTTTATGGAACATTGATAAAACTATGTCCTTGTTGACCTCTTTAGATCTTAGATACCCTTGTGTCAATGTAGGGTAGAGTACCTGATAGTATATCACACCTGAACACGGAACCAAGAGTTTACCGTAGCCAGAGTATACGGGCGAGGCATAATTCTCGGTAAAGTAATTTCAGACGTGACTACAAGTTTAGGATACTATAAAGGATAGGGACTGCCCTGTATGGCCCTAAGATCCAAAAACCAATGCTAGTGGAAGTTCCGTAAGCTGGATAGCGTGTCCCCGACCTAGCCTTCCGTGGTCTTTATGACCTATTGACGAGGTAGTTGACTGATATTAATGGATTTACTCAGAGTATAGAATTCAGAAGTCCATAACCCATTAGTCGACCAAAGCCTTATGGATAGAAGATAGTAGGATGCCTATATAAGTAATGACACCAGGTGAGGTTTTGATTCTCTCAGAACTCGAACATCTTATTTTCCTTCTTCCAAAAACCTCGCATTTTGACTCTCTTGACCAGCGCTGCTATTACAGTCTAGTTTTTGCAAGCTTACTCTTTTATCGAGCTTGATTCAAGACATATGTTTATTGGGGACGCCCGCTAACATATTGTCTAAACAGAATCATTGTATTACGGTCTGATCAACCATGATGCAAATGGTTCGCTCTTTATCTAATTATCCTACGTGGATTGAGATGTAGATGTCTCTAGGATCTCATCCACGACTGCTTTGACAATTCTCTTTGAATTACATATTCGCCTTTGAATCACGTAATTGTATTCAGTGACATCTCTCTTGAACTCTTTAATGTTTTGTCTTCACTGGTTGGAAAGACAAAAACTCGTAATTGATAGATAGATACAGAGTATTCCCCATGACTATGATAGTTGTATACACAAGTATAGCTACCCTGGGACTGGAACCTTGCCTGGAGTTACTCGTTCTCCTCTCGACCCTCAAGCTACTATCAGAATCCTTCTAACCTCATTATTCCTAAAACTATGTCCTAGCTTCTAAGGTGGGTAGACTGTAAGCCCTAAGTTTTGGGATATATGAAGATTACTGATTGATCGGAATAACTCCCATTAGGATGATGATTAGTGCCCATGGACTCCCACTTTCCATTTATATCATTTTAGTGTCCCCGGCCGTGTCATTAATATTCGGAGTACGAGACCAGCTGTTACCTTCCAATAAATTTCATATGCAAGATCTAGACAAGTCCACCTTCACTTAGGTATGTCATGTC
>JANAVB010023222.1:27500-215000 GCA_029216955.1 Iris pallida
CAGCCTCCAACAGCTTGGGCTCCAGGAGCGCAGCTATCCCTTCTCCGCCAGGAAGGGTTTTGAGAATGTCAATTTGGCCTTGGGCGCATTGCCGGGCCAAGACGAATATAGTTCCCTTCTCCACAATAGCTTCTACTCCCCTCTTCAAATGGCGGTAGAAACTATCAACCACATCCTACGACACCTCATCCAGAACTTCTGTAGAGGACGATGTCAAAGGGAGTGTGGCTGGCAGTGTCGAAGAAGATGCAACAGAGCTGGCCGTCCCAGCCACAAAGGAAATAAATTCTGAGCGAAAGGACGCTTGAACAGCGGCTAACTCCTCCTCCGCCATTCGAAGAGTCTGAACACTCGGCAGAGCAGAAAGGTCGATTCTCGGAGTCACCGGAGCAGGAGATGACGCAAGGACCATTGTCCCCTGCCCCGGCAGTACCTCTACCTGACTTACCGAAATCAAGCCAGTGGGAGGTCCTTCAATATGAGTCGGAAGAGGAGGGGGTACGCTACTCTCCGCCAGTGCCCCTTCGGCAGAGCTTGTCTCAACAATGTCCATCATCGACACTGGAGAGGCAGGACCTGTATGTCCAGAGCAACAATCAATCGACGTAACCTGAAGGATGTGATGATAGAGCAGATAGACCTCCTCGTAAGTTAATATTCGACTTATCTTACCAGGGGAGGAGCATGGAGGCTGCAGCTTGCTCGCAGCTGACGTGGTCTCCTCACCCGCGACCTCCAAGTTAAATTCGGCTGGCTCTTCTGTCCCAGCCACCCCGGAGGAAGATACGACTCGATCAGCGTCATCTTGATGAAATTCAGTAATTTCAGTGACAAGTTCATCGGAGCCCCCATCATCGCGAGCCATGACCTCGGTAACTTGAGATTCCTCTTCTTCTGACACCTACCGGAGGGAAGGAAAATGATTAAGATCAAAACTGGAAGAAAAAAAGAACTGAATAAAAATGGTAGTAACTCGCTTTACCTCCGAAGCGGGGTCGACCTCCTCGCTTCTCTCCCTTATAGTTAGCCTGCGATGTCTGGTTGCAGCCAATTTTTGGGAGTAAGGAATACCGCCAACAGAGAAGATTTATCTGCTATGCTTTCGTACAGAACCAGGTACGACGGGTGGCTGATCCGCCACCATCTCATTTAACAAAACAGGCGGCTGATCCGCCCCAATATTTTCCACCGGGAAGGAAAAGTTATCTGTATCACGCTCATCGTCCTCATCATCCGCAGTGGTGGAGTCTGAGTCTGGCACATCGACTCTATTCTTCTTCTTCTTCCTCGTCTTGGCCCTTTGGGGCTTCTCATCCAAGCCAGTACCGACAATAAAACTGATACCCGGGCTAAAACCGATGGGGAGCTTGTTTGCCATGACATGGTACAAGGCCGCCATATATAAAATCTCTACCGATGTCTCAATAGTAGGAACCGAAAAAGTGGCACGGGTATAGAATGTATCATAGTAATGCCACGCCCTGATGCCGTCAAGGAGGCTACCTTCAAAACCCAGACAAGAGCTGGGACTGTCCAGAAAAAGTTGGCTGTATCTAAACTGACGAGCAAACCTGCTGGGCAGGTAAGGTTCCAGGAAGACAGCATTACTATTACGGTATACCAGGTGGGCGGGGCGGATGTTACGCAACCAAAAAAGTATCTGGCCGTCTAGAAGTTGAGGAGGACCAATACTGTCGAGATGTACGTCCGCTATTTCCTCAACAGTAAAACGAGGGACGAATACGAAAAAGTCGTACCTATATGCTCTCGCCAGCACCATCCGGCAGGCACGCATGGTATCGTATTCCCAAGGCTCGTTGCGATAACGGAAGATAAAAGCGTCATCAGCAATCACGCCATCTTCAGAACCCGGTCTCATTAAAGATCGGTAGTGCATTAATAGCCACCCCATCAGATAATGATAGGGCAGCTCAGTCCGTTCAAAGTCTTTTGTCACATCGTGGGCAATGACCTTGGACGTAAAAGTACGGAGGCCACGGTGTATGCTGCACACCATGGCCGGAAGAAGAGCTAGTTTGATTCTAAAAACTAGCTTCACGGCAGGAAGAATAAAATTACGGCTGATCCTTTCAATAGAACCAGCTCCTCCTGAGACTACGCAATTCCGCAGCCATACCATCAAGAATCCTGCCAGGAGCGCCTTCTCTGACAGCTCTTGGGTATCCTGATAAAAATAACCGAAAGAGTCAGTTTTACTCCCAAATCTGTCACTATTGGTGGCCACCCTCTTGGCCGACGACATCAAGGCCTGAACCGTCTCCCGAGATTGAGGACTTCGGGAAGTAACTCGGCCGGAGGCTCCCGTCGAGAAGAGATAGCTTACCCAGTACTTAGTGTGGGGAGCATTCCCTTCCGAGCTGCTTTTCTTCTTAGCTATCTGCTGGCACGTGCTATAGTGGCACAGTATTTCCTGATAAGTAGCCACGAAACCCGGATATCGTTCTTCCAGCTCTTCGAACTTCTCATTCGTAGGAGTGTATACTTCAAAAGCTTCATCCCCCCAAGGAAGCTTGGAAATCACGTGCATCTCATGAAGTGCAAGCCCCATTTCCTCTACAGGGGTATAGAAGGTTCCCGTACGACAGTTGTACATCTCCAGCAAAGCTATGAATAATTTCTTGTTTACAGGTAAACCGTGGCTGGTGCCCCAAATAGCGTGATAAAGACTAATCTCACGCAGAAAAGCCTCATACTTTCGCGAGATCCACATAGACAGATTGATCCATGAGGGGATGGGGTGTATCCAACTTGGGAGCACAAACCGGCCAATTGGATAGGAGCCTTTTCGAGCAAGTTGGTTCAGAAAAGTATCGGCTAAAAAAAACGTGAATTTGGGGCCCGACACATTCAAGAAAGTACCCAGGGCCAATCCCATTACATAACGGCTGGCATGCACCTTGCCCGCACACACTGACTTCATGCTGTTGTTGTAATGGATGTCGCCCACAAACATCCCATTCCGGGTAGGAGTCAAAGACTCTTCCATCTACCTGTCCAGCGGGAGCATATTTAACCAAGATAGTGGGAAGTGATGCTCCATTTGAGGGATACGGATCGCCATCCCGTTAGAAATGAAGCTCCAGTTCTTCGATATATCCAGAACTTGACTGTTCTTCACAGTCAAAGCATCTCCGAAGAAGAATGCAGGTTTCAGGTATACCCCTTCCAATTTTCCCGAATTCATCATGGCACATAGGAAGTAGAAGGGTTGGTTCTTGAGGGCATTTAACCTCATCAAAGGCTCGTCACTAGGAAGTTGGTCCGCCATATACCGAACTATCTGGTCGTACCTGTAGCCCATAGCGGCTTGAGCACGACCCACTAGAGTTTCCTCCGCAGCATTAACTGGAAAATTCACTGAAAAAGAAGACAAAATAAAATAGTTAAAAAGATGGACAAAGAGAACTGATGGGTGTTTTCGAGCTTATGCGGCTCCAACTTAATGGAGCCTCATGCGGCCTAACTCAAAAAAACACTTATGCGGCTCCGTCCAGCAAAAGTTCATGCGGTAGTGCTCTCACATGGCTCTTAGAGTTCAGATAAGTTCATGCTGTTCACACGATAAATAAATTGGTGCAAGCCTATGCGGCTCAGCGCAGATTATGCGGCCCCGATGGTGCTGTACTTATGCGGCCACAGTAACGATTCTCATGCGGCTCGCAGCTCGAACATGAGACGTACATGCGGCACACATGAAGATAAAGGCTCGCGTATAAAGCATGCGACGTAGCCACAGCAGTTAGGGTTTTAAGCTCACATAACGTCCTTACCAGCAATAGGGGGGTGGACGTCAGGTTAAACTGCGGGCACGTCGGCTGGTGGAGGAGCGGCCATAGTCGAAGTAGAAGCAGCTTTCTTGCCCTTCGCCGCCGCAGCCGACGAAGACGTCGCCTTCTTACCCTTCGCCGCAACAGTCTTCTTGGGAGCCATGGATGATCGAAGAAGAGGTTAAACAATCGGGGCAGGGAAGATTTGAATGGAAGGAGAAAGTAAAAAAGTTTCTTCTCTTAATTCCTCTTATTTATAGGAGGACAAAAGAGGGGGGGTGACACGTAGACCAATAACCGCTTCGGGTCGTGTGCTGCAGCCAAAACAAAATCGACTCCTCGAATTTTGCCCCCTCTTTCATAAAGGAGATTCACCCAGGGTATAAAATCCAAAGATTTAATAAACCGACCCTTGGGATTTCCCCAAAAGACGGCTCTACGAATTAAAGGCAATTAATGACACGCACACGTGGCAGGGAGCCCATACGGCTAGGAAATATATGCGGCTAGACAGGCCATACGGCAAGGAGGCCATGCGGCTCAGAAATCCATGTGGTTAAGGAGGCAATACGGCCAGAACATCCTATGCGGTCCAAAGAATTTTCATATAGCCATGCTTCTTATTCAAAGTATTTTAATTTTGCAAATTGAAAACTTTGAAGGGGGTCTTGTAGAAGCATGGAAAAGAGCATGATTGCCCATGCGGCTCAGAACAGAAAAACCCACGCGGTTCAAAAACAGACGAGCTTCATGCGGCTCAAGAGCATCATGCGGTTCAAAATTCACCAACTTGGACATACGGCTCAAGCAAACACCACGTAGCCTTCTTCGATTCGCTCCTGCAATTGGCCATTAAGTAAAGGCCCTATTTAATGCTCTGACATAAAGGAGAACTGACAGCTCTGACATAAAGCTGCCATAAAGACCCTGTCATAATGGTAGACTCCTAGGGAAAAGAAGGAAATCTCTGACACAAACCCCAAAATCCTTCATGCGGCCTTGACACGTGGACAGTCGCATGCGGCTCAGGCAGAAGGCCACCCTATGCGGCTCAGGCAGAGGCCATCCCATGCGGCTCAGGGAAAGGCCACCCCATGCGGCTCAGGCAGAGGCCATCCCATGCGGCTCAGGGAGAGGCCACCTCATGCGGCTCAGGAAGAGCCTACCCTATGCGACTCACGAAGACTATCTTCATGCGATTCACTGAGAAGCCACCCATCATGCGGTCACCTACGCTCATGCGGCTCAGATCATTTCCATACGTGGCCAATCTTATGCGGCTCAGTAGGGAACAATCCTCATGCGGTTCGGATTTCCTAAGTAGCTCGTGGTTAAGACACGTGGCAGAAGATTAATTTTTCCCGCGTCCCTACAGCTAGCAGCATAATAATAATGAGACACATAGCATCAAATCGATCAAGATTCATCAACAAATCCCAATAACCAGTTTTAGTGTCATCCTCATAATTACAAGGATCAAATCAGATCATTTGTAATCATGCAAATTGAACACGTGGAGGGAGATCCGAGCTTGGCATAACAAATCATGAAGATTTATGGCATTCATCATTAATTGCCCACAGAGATTTGATGCAATCTACATTAATTACCTAGATTTGCTAAAATCAAAATGAAGGGCCCAGATTAATTTATCCTTAACCGCCAACTTATTAAGGAGGCAATCATTGCAAACCCTAATGATTGCATCCTACTCCTATAAATAGCAAGGTGCCATTCCCTTGCGAAGAGGATTTTTTGGGAAGAGCACCAGAGCATCCGAAGAGAATCAGAGAGAGAATATACAG
This sequence comes from Iris pallida, assembly GCA_029216955.1. Classification (NCBI taxonomy): domain Eukaryota; kingdom Viridiplantae; phylum Streptophyta; class Magnoliopsida; order Asparagales; family Iridaceae; genus Iris; species Iris pallida. Next base: position 33,094 of record JANAVB010023222.1, read on the forward strand.
AGATCGAAAGGAGAGAGGAGCATATACAGAGAGAACAAGGAGAGCATTTCTTCATCAACGCCAAGCAGTTCTTCTCCAGAGCCAAGGCTGCACCCGATCGTCCAAGGAGTAAGGCAGAGCTGTCGTCGCTTTCCCGAGCCTCTACCGTCACCCCCAGAATCTAAAATAAACAATTGTACTTAGATTACTGTACCTAGGTTTTCGTCCCTAGGCTTTCTTTGTACAAGCGAGTTTGTATTATGAAGTAAAAGTCTAGTCCTCCGATATAATTGTTCTGTTCTTTTATATTCTTGGCAAACAGAATATATAAAATATATAAAACCAATCACCCCATTTAAAGAATTCAATATACCCCTTTATTGGAAATTTTGGGAGGAATTATGTACATAAATATCAAAAGTTATTTCCTCCATCACTTTTTTTCATTACTTCTTTCTTTCATTCTTTCTTTCTTTTTCTTATCATCTTTTTTCTTTATTTTTCATTTTATTTTTTTTGTTTTTTTTCATTTTTTTTCATGATCGAACTCAAGAATTTGAGAATAAAAATATGTTGCCAAACTAGATATTCAGATACCCCCACACTTATTTTTATACACCCATACATATCATAATGCTCCACTAGTTTTCTGGCCTGGGTAAGGATTTTTTTTTCAGGTTAAAGCTTGTGATATGGGTTCACAAAATAGAAGAAATAAGGCTCAAAGGGGTTCAACCAAAGAAAAAATAATTTTAGGGTAGGCTATTTGGCTTAAGTAGCGTAAAAAATGGCCTTAATCATATTCATGTATGCATGTGTCTATGTGACCTTGAAGAGAATCAATGCAAGTTCTAGAGAAACAAGTTCGTGGAAGAATATATATATCTCTCATCAAAGAAAATATTGAGACTGATGTGTCAGTCTAAAGGCTCAAAATTTCAACGGCTTTTGTCTACCAAATTTAGTCACAACCATCCTCAAGGAAAATAACTATATTAATTAATTCTAATTTAAAAAAAGTATTTATTCAATCATGTTATGAATTTTTTTAAACTTAGTTAAATCTTCCTCATGACATACACAACAAAAAATTATTGAAAATTAAAAACAAAGTTCTTTTCTTTTTTGAAATAAAAAAAATAAAACTTTATTGAAAACCTCAAAAAAATAAAATAAAAACTCTTTTTTTTTTTGAAACATAAAAAAACTGAAACTGCTTAAAATAATTTAAATCCCCTCCCTCACATTTAAACTGACATTGTTCCAATGTAAGGCTAAATGCAAAGAAAAGTCAAAAAATAAACAAAAAATGTAAGAATAAGAAAAACTCCCCTTGGGTTGCCTCCCAAGCAGCGCCTTTGTTTAATACGTCGTTGGCTCGACTCTATACACACTTGAGACAACTACGCAAGGATTTTACATCTTGAATAGAGGCCTGCAAAATAGAGGGTAAAAACATCTTGTTAAAAATTGATAATAAAATGTAAGGAATGTTACCTGATTGTTGTCTTTTTTAAAAGCATTTAATCCTGCAACATTTTTGTGCATATTATTACTCAAGACTAACTCCTCATTCTCTTTCATGAGATGCTCACTAATGGCAATATCTAATCCATCTTTGCCATTAAGTTCAAAAACTTCTTCTGCATTTGGTACTACGTCGTTATTAGGAATATTCGTGTCGGCAGCGCTATTTTTCTCTTATTCCTGTTTTGACGACGTTGGTGCTTCTTCTACTAGAATGTCCACCTCTTTATCATTTCTCAAAATGATTGTACTTGTATTGTCTTTTGGATTTATTATTTGAGATGATAATTTTTTCGAACTTTGTGCCTCCAGCTTTTTAATTGTTGTAGCCATTTGGCTCATTTGATTGTTCAGACTTTAGATGCTGGCCTTTGTCTTCTGTTGAAATTGCAAGGTACTATTGGCAATAGACTTAACAATATCGTCTAGAGACATGCCAGAATTAGAATTTTGGTTCGATTGTTGTTCATGGAGATATGGTTGCTTGTACTGCTGGTAACTTAGAAAATTTTGAGTTACATTGGGCTCGTCTTCAAGTATTGGACACATATTCAGTTGGATGCCCTACTATTGAACAAATCTCGCAAGCCATTGTTGTTTGTATGTTACCACCTATAACCATTTGATGAACAAGAGAAGTTAAACTAGCAATTTGTTGTTGAAGAGAAGAAACATTTATCTCGTTAGCGTGCATAGATGAAAGATCCAGCCAAGTGCCAAATTGTTGAGAATTAGTCATTATGTCCTGTTAATTTTTTTTGGCTAATAGAAAAAATTATTTTATTACAAGAACGAAATAAAGATCACAAAAGCCCAAAATTAACTAAAATTACTCCCCGGCAACGGTGCCAAAATTTGTTGTGCTGTCGTAGGCACCCAAAAATAAAACCTATACTCTTAGAAATATAGTAGTGTGAGTAAGGATCGTTTTCATGGAGAGTAATTAGTTTGGATTTGTGCTATGTGAATAATGAAAGGGGGATAAATAAAATAAAAGTCAATAAAAAAGAGCAAGTAGAATATGAAAATAAATCAAAATAGCACACGTTGGTCTAAGTCTACGTCTACCTTTGGAATCTTGAAACTGATCATAGATGCAAAAAAATATTGATATGTATTATGAATATTCATCGTTGGAATTATTTTCCTATCTCCTTTAGCCACAGTTAATTAGAAACAAACGACCTAATTAACTTTAACTACTAAACAACCCAAGACAAGCGCTAAATGTTTAATCTAGTAGCGTATTAAACTCAATGAGATCGATGAAACAAAATAACACAAGCACAAGCGGTTACATTTAATTTAGTCGAATGGTTTCTTCCTAAGATTTAATAATACAAAGCAGTAATTTATTAAATCTTGGTTGCTTCACAAATTAGAGGGATCGAACAATTCCGAATTCGATATCTAATTTAGCAGCAGATTATCAAGAATAATAAACTAGTATGCATCCTAGTAATTAAACAAGATAATCATGAAATATGCATAAGAAAACATTTGATACTCAAAGTACAAATCAAACATATAAAAATAAATTATATCTCACAAGTTTTTATTTATTCCAAGACTTTCGTACACTTCGACCAACAGTACTTTAACCACACATGTTCATCACAACTTCAAAAGAAAAGTTGGAGAAGAAGAAGAAGAGTTGTGTTGTGTGTTTTTGGTCTCTTGATTTCTACCCCCTTTTATACACCATAATTTAGTTGTTTCAAGCCCACAATATCTCCCCACATATCCTCTATAAGTTACAACATCTCAAACCAAAAAAAACCAAGAAAAAAATAGGAGAATAATTATTTTGGTTCCTAATTATGTTCGCAACATCTTTGACCGAGCTTTAAGCCTAATTTTGTCTATGATGTAGCCAGAATCTCAGAACTCACAAAATATGAAAGTTGTAGCCCTCTGTCTTAGCTTCCCGAATCATTTTGAAGGACCTCAATTTCACTTCAGATGAGGAAGTTATGCCCATTTTGATGAAAGGTGTCAAAACTGTCCAGAATTGCATTTTAGCTCCATTTTGCACATAGTGTCTCCAAATTCATCCTACAGCAAAATATAAATATAATGAGTACCTTGAGTCATAAAATGAGCATAAAATGATGAATATTAAGGGATAAAAATATAACATTTTATGTTCTCATCACTATTTGATTTTCTTTCGCTAGGTTCCTAATCGTATCTAGATCTTGATTCTATAATCGTGCCAAAATAATTTTGCTTAACAAGTTGATCGTGCCAAAATGATTTCAATTCTTTTTACAAAAACGGCTTTGATCATGACTAAACTATTTTGACTATGATCTTGATCGTGCCAAAATGATATATTTCTTGAGCTTTCTCGATTCAATCCATGATTATGCCTAACCTAATTTGATCGTTATTCATAGTCGTGCCTAGTCGTATCTTTTAGAAATTTCGGGGACGCAATTTTTTAAGGTGGGCAGATTTGTAAGCCCACTTTTCGATTTATTATTATTATTATTATTATTTAGTTACGATTAATTTTATGATAATAGGTTTATGCCTAAGCTTCTAGGTGAGTTAGGACCATCCTATGGTCATATGGCCTCTAGATAGGTTATACGAGCATTATTTAGCGATATCATAATTTACTATAATTTTTAGATATTATTAGTTATTTTTAAATATTTATTTTTATTAAGGTTTATATATTTTTAATGACTTTCATGATTTATTATAAGGCCAATTGGGACTATTTTGAGACCAAGTATTTTATTTAGGTTCTAGGACGTTAGAAATATTTTCTATAATCTTTTTATTTTTTTGATATTTATTGGGATTTATTTGGCCTTGAAATAATTTCTAAATAATTTCTCTAATATTTATTACCCAGTCAGCGTACCTGTCAGCACTACGGGCTCACAAGTCAGCCACGCAGCACTGCGCAGCGGGGCCTAACTGTCAGCGTGGAGAGCTGACTGTGCAGCTCCTATTTCGGAAGACACAGCTTCCTTAGCCGTGTTAGCCCCAGCCGGGCCAACATCTGGCGTCCACGCTTTGAGCGGGATCGTCAGGATATTGACACGTGGCGTAGCTCGAGATCCCACCGCCTCCTTAGCCAGCCGCTTTCCTATATATATATATATTGGGATTTCAGAAACCCTAGAATCCTTGGCCGATTTTGAGGAGTTTGATCTCTTAGAGAATCCCGAATTCCCGAGGCGATTGCGGACAACTTCGACCTTCTTTTCATGCACCATTTTTTTGACTGTATTCATCTTGAGTTAAGATTTCAGAATTTATAATTATCTACGAATATTTTACTTCTAAATTTCTGGATAATTATTTTAGTGTTGCTTGTCCAAAATTTGACAAGTCGTACGGTTTTCGGGATCCTGGGAGATCCCGAACTCCGATTCATGATCCGTTTAAATTTTTGGAAAGCTAACAAGACGATCTAATTTTTCCAGAATTTTAGATGCTCATTTATTATTTTATTTATTAAACAACACTCATATTTGATCGATAAATCACCGATTTGGTTACGGTTAGCCATAACGGCGATATCTTTTGACCAAAGCGTGATTTTGCGGCACGGTCAATTCCGGTACACTAGTGGCACTGAAAATCTACCAAGATGTGCTTTCAAAATCTTGAGTTCATGATATTTGATAAGATAGTCAATGAAACACCTCGATTTGCGTGCCATAGTTTTCAAAATTGGAAACATGACTTTTATGGCAAAACTTCCTTGTTTAGTTTATATTTAGATTATTATTAGATTATATTTGGTTTTTAAGTGATTTATTACCGAATTAAATATTTTTAGGTAAGTTAACCCCTTAGCAACTTATTCCATTATTTTAGAGTTAGAATATTAGAATTAACTTATGGTTTTCGTGCACGGTTCGTGGTACGATGTGCGTAATGGGTTGACAGCTTCTAGATCGGCATTCCTCTTATCTTCAACTTGTGACTACGGTTTGTGTGAGGGTTCAAGCAAGTACTGTATTGCGTTATGTTTTGGTACATTATAATGTTTTCTTTATCGTTTCCTTATTTGATATTCTATTAAGACACGATGGTGACACGATAGGATTATTGTATCCTTCTTATTGTATCATTGACCGTTATTTATTGTTAGAGTCAGAAGGGAAATTACTTGGTAGGTATGTGAACAAACCCAACTATTGTTATTGTGGATAGCTAAGTCATACACTGCACGTATGAGTTAGTCGTACCCTATTATTGTGGATAGTCATCGTATGATGTGCCGTATTTGCCCAGCCGTTCACGTATCAAAAGGTATTTCACACACACAGTCATTTCCATTGTTCATGATCATAGTTTAGTTCTTTATCTTCATGTTTCTTTTCCATTAGCCTACCCGTTCATGATTATTGCTTTTCATGTCTAGTTCACATTTTACTAGTCCTTTAAATGTTCTTTACCGTTACTGTTTCTTATTATTTCTAGCTTCTTTTGTGCTAACAACGTTAAATGCAATATGGTTATACTTTGCTCCTTTCCTGACTGGATCATTGCAGGTGACTTGCCGTGCTTCCTACTTTTTTACTTTGGACAATATGGGGGAGACAGGCATATGCGAAGGTCAACCCTAGAAGACTAGTTAGATGTGTTGGTACTTTTTAACATTTGTAAGACATTATATTTTGAATAACTGTAAAAGTTGTGAATATTGTAAATTGATTTAGTTATTATGAATGAGAAATAAAGATAATATTTTATGAGCATTTTATTTATTGCGGGCTAGACGGCGCACTACCATCGACACTGCAGCGTAGGCTGGACTTGGACACACATTTGTATCCCGAAAAGTGGGTACGGGTCGTGACATTGGTCGAGGAGGGAGACTGATCGGTCAGGGAGGGCTGCGGTAGGGGGAGGAGGAGCATGAGAAGTCGTCAGTCGAAAAGGACGACGGTCATCGAGGAGAAGTAGCATCAGGAAGAGGATCAGGGCTGATTGGGAATTTAGTCATCTGAGTTAGAGTTTAGGAAGGAAAAGGATGGGAGTTAGAGTTTGGGGATTTTGAAAAGAAGGTGTTGGAGGGAAATACTTGAAATGAAAAAAAAGCGATTAGACTTCTTTTTTTAATTTTTCTTAGCAACAAAAAGGATCTGTCGCTAGTCCGTCGAGAAATATATTCTGATGCCTTAGCGACGGATACTCCAGGAATAAAAAGGATCTGTCGCTAGTCCGTCGAAAAATATATTCTGATGCCTTAGCGATGGAGCTGTCGCTAGTATAAAGTTATTTTTGCATATTTTTAATAGTATTTTTGGATATTATTAATTATACCAAAAATGGGAAAATTTGGACCATATCCAATGTGGACTTATTAATCATTAAGTCATTCAGTCAAACCTGTATGGACAGAACATAAAATAAATCTTGCTAGCTGTTTAGGCCTCTTATGGGACAAACATATAACAAATTCTAATAAGAGTTTGGGCCACAACAAATAGATATATGCGAGTGTTCTTATAGGTGTATTTCATATATTTTTTAAATCGAAATTCTGTATAATTTCGATTTTGAAGTAAAAAGTTGCGACATAAACAACCGAATGTAGGGTGTTGGTGTGTACATCACTTTTCTTTTTGATAGTATATTGGCTAATCTTCAAGAAATCTAGTAGCCTGGCCCAACATAAAATAATTAGCATACAAAAGAGTTACCCCTCCCCCAATTTGTTGTTCATAACTGTAACCCATATTCCCGAATTTATTTGATCCGAGAATTATTATTTTATTGATTATGGAAAGGGAATGGCAAAGTTGCAATTATTAAAGGTGAAATGGCAATATTGGTAATTTTTAGAAAGTTTATAGTTTGAGGGAGAAGCACGCTTAGTAATTAACCTTTAGAGTGAGAATTTTCTATAACCCGTTAATAAATTATAAATTAAGGCTAATTAATCCTAAGGAATTCAATAGAATCTAGCATATTCCTAGGAATATTCTTTGAAATATTCTAGGGATATTCCCTCCTAAACAATGTGCTAATGATTCTAGTATCTGGCTAATCACTCCTATAAATACCTTAAATATTTTAAGATTAGCCATTCTAAATCAACTGCGTGTCCATAATGCTGTGTAATAGCCATGTCAGTATCCATCCCATATTTCAATAATTGACTAAATAATAAAAGGGGGCCTCACTTGTTTGGTCTTTTTTTAATTTATTTTTCTTAATTTTCTAGATATTACAAATACAATTTTTGTATCCGACACGATACAATCCACAAATCCAACACGCCTCTCCTTCGTGCCCCGGTCCGACCCCGAGGACACGGACTTGGATACATTCGGCACATCCAAACCCAATTCAATGTACGGTGTCCAAGAAAATGTTACAATCAAATTCTAACCCTATTCTTTGTGCCACCTTTATGGCCGGCCACTAGTATGTTGCCTTGTCCAACTGCCAACTTCTATTGCCAAAGACGCGTTCAGTCGTCGAGCACCATTTTTTGGCGAGGCTCTATTCCCTCGACTCCAAGCCGCACCTATGTTTGTCATCACCGATGCTCACAGGTATCGCCAACCGTCCTACACACGAGTTCCGTCCCGTCTCTATTTTGACCTCCGCTACCCTAATCGGTACTCCACGACTTGATCTGATGCCACATCTATGGATAAGCACCGCGGTTCCTTGGCGGCTGACAAAGCAGTCAGAATCCGACTTTCTATGACTTCATGTAGCCGCCATGCCTCTATATCATCGTCGGAGCCGGCACGTCTAATTCGGTCGACTCCTCGACTGACTACCATTGGTAGTAGACTTTGAAGCCTTCCGTAAGAACCCAGCCAGTTGCTGACCTCCTTTCTCGCCCTACGAACCATCAGCCATTGCTCGATCTTTTTCGTGGAGGCAAGATCTAACCGCCTTGACCTCAATTGGGTTGACGGAACTATTTTTGACCAACCGAGCCTCTACTGTCGACCAGTTGATTCAGGCACCCAGATCTGGTGCTCCTCTACCGTACGAGCGTTTTTCCTAGAGCCGCTCTAGTCGTTGCTTACTTTCGAGCGCTAATGGGCTTTGTGCGACTTCTGAGTTGAGACTCCCTCTCCATCTCTCTTAAACCTTCTTCTTTTTCTTTTTTTTTCTTTTTCTTCTTCTTTCTGCGGTTTGTTCACTCTCTCTCCAAAGAAAAAAAATTTAGGGTATTAGTAATTGGGTTGGGACAAGGTAGTAGGTCGAATCTGGGCCAGTTGGCAGTAGGTCAGGAAAAAAGGAAAAAAGAAGAAGTAGAATTTGAGTGTGGGTCGGTCAACATGGGCCTAGTAATTCGGCTGTAGGCTGTAAGAAAATTCGAAAAAAGCCAAATATTGGCTTCAGGCTTAAAGCCCAAGTCCTGTTGAAATCTATTAGGCTTTGTGCTATTTTTTGGATTTTGAGAACATAGATATATATACAATGGGCTGCTAGTTATGGGTTTGGAAAGAAAAAGAAAAGGAAATGAAAAGAAATAAAGTATTATTAGAATGATAATATTTTGATAATTAGTTAGTTAAATAATTAGCTAGTATTAGAAATGGTAATTAGTTACAATTTCCTAAAATACTTCTAAATAGAACCTAATCACTTTTTCTAACCATTTATAGGTGGTGACTCAGAGACAATTGCAAATTTTTGTACTACGAATGAACTTTACTTTGTATCTTTGTATTGCATTGATTTCATATTGGACGTGATTTGGATATGTATTGACCTGTACTTCATGTGCTGGTTCTGGTACTCGGGGATTGAGGAAATACTATTCTATATGTGACCAATCATATTGTGCTAGCTAGGTCTTATTGATAGCTTAATCGCACATCGTGTACGTGTGATTAAGTGGTATCCTATTTACATGTACTTATTGTGATCAATAGCAGGTCACATACTAGTTTAATATATCAAATCAATATTCTATGATCATGTTCTCCTTGTTTCAGTTATTGTGATATTGTAAGCATTGTAGGTTACTCATGTATTATTGTTGCATTACGGATTTACATTGTACATGTTCATTTCTTAGGGTTGTACTTTGCTCATTTCATGAATGATACTTTGCAGGTGACGGTGACTTCTAACTCAGTAGCAGAAGCAGAAGAAATCTTTCTCAATGGACTGCACTCATTGTGGGAAGCCAGGACACGTGGTTTCAGAGTGTCGCAGAGCACAGGGATATTGCTTGGCTTATAGGGCACCGGATCACAAAATTGGATCCTGTCCACATAAAGCCAGTTCATCTTCATCAACCCTGACCAGTCCATCGGTTAGGACACCAGCACCAGTACAGCAACAGTACCAGCCTTCAAGGCCATTGGCGCCTCAGGCTCAACAGTATGCCCAAGCTCAGATTTAGAACAGGCAGAGAGGTTTCTACCAGAGAGGACCAGCACCAAGAGGACAAGGTCAGACTATGGCTCTGACGGTAGCAGAAGAATTGGCATCAGGTGAGGTGGTGGCAGGTACCATTCTCGTTAACTCTTTTCCAGTATCAGTATTATTTGATTCGGGTGCATCGTATTCATTTATGTCTGCACGATTTGCGACACGGATAGGACTGGAGCTCGAGTCATTACCTGAAAGGCTCAATATACTTACTGGTAACATTTCTGTGGGAGTAGATAAAGTCTTTTTCTCGTCTCAAATCGTAGTTAGCGGTAGAGAGTTTCCCGCTAGATTAATAGAATTTCTGATGGCCGACAATGATGTGTTCCTAGGAATGGATTGGTTGAAGGATAAATACACAAAAATAGATTGCATATTGGCAAGATTATTTTTGGTATTCCCGACGAAGAAGAGTTTTTATTTTTCAGAGGTAAAGTAGAACCTTCTCTACCAGTCTTGCCGATAGCGATAGCAGCAGCAGTTCAGTTTTCCAGAGTAGTAGAAGAATTTCATGATGTATTCCCCAAAGAGCTTTCAGGCACGCCCCCAGAGAGAGAGATTGAGTTCACTATTAATTTGATTCCAGGGAAGGCACCATTATCGGAGAGAGTCTATAGAATAGGACCATCAGAGTTGGAGATCCTGTACAAGATGATTGAAGAACTCAGAACCAAGGGATTCATTCGTACTAGCAGATCACCTTGGGGAGTTCCGATGCTTCTTATAAAAAAGAAAGATGGTACGTCAAGATTATGTGTTGATTATCGTACCGTGAATTCCGTAACAATCAAGAACAGATATATCTTGCTAAGGATAAATGGCATGTTCGATCAACTCAGTGGAGAAGTAGTATTCTCGAAGATTGACTTACGGTCGGGTTACCATCAGATCAGAGTCAGAGAGCAAGACATCCCAAATACAGTATTCAGATCTAGATATGGACATTAGAAGTTTCTCGTTATGCCATTCGGAGCGACCACTATGTTGACACAAACTGGATTGCAGTCAACCTAATCTTGATAATTAACAAATCGATATATCGATATTTGTCATGATCCAACTCGACACATAAATCTCCATCAAGCTACAAATCAGACGATTATAACATATCAAGTCAGACGAACATCATCGACGACTGCTCGACAAATACTGCTGTAACTTATAAACGAAGTCTTTATTTTTGCACTTTTATTGAGTCTAGGCTATTGTACGTTGAGTCGCACTGAGTATCTCAACCATAGCCTAGATAACCAAAAGCTCCAAAAATAAAAGACCAAACTGCCAAAGCCCAAAATTTGCCCATGAACATTCTGTCCCCAAGGAGGCAGAGTTCGGGCCGAACTCTGTCCCCTAAATTCTAGGAGCTAATTTTTATGGTATGCTTAATGCTAGTTGTCGAACGGCCAATTATTTTGAAAATTTTGGACAGAGTACTGGCCGAACTCTGCCTCCCAGAACTAGTATAAATAGGCACCCATTTCTCTTATTTCATATCATCCAATCTTCTCTTCTTCTCTTTTTCCTACTCCTATAGCCTATACAACCTAAAGAGCTATAGCCTTCTCATCTACTAGCCATAAAACTTCCCAAGCCTACAAGGTGCTCAGTGCGATTCGACTAGAAGTTTGTGTGAAGAGTCTCAAAAAAGTCTCTTGGAAAATTCTAAGTTTCACCTCTGCAATTTTGTAAGAAGTTGGCGTGCTCTTCTGAGTAAAGTCACGTGTTTGTAAGCTATTTTTACAAATAGTGGATTTCAATCCTGAGCAAGAGTTTTCAGGCCTGGACTAGTCCTCCATGAGGGAAACTAGGTTAAAACTGCTGTGTTTGTGTATGCTCTCTGAACTTTATTTACTTTCTGCCCTTATACTATGATTAATCTTTTGTTGGTTATACTTGAATAAAGTTATTTTTTTATCATTATTGACACACATACTCTATTCACCCCCCTCTGGAGTTGCCTACACGTACTTCGATTGGTATCAGAGTACTGTTCTCTTGATACATGATTTATATCCTAGAGTTGATCTATGGCAACCACACAACCCGTCTTTACCAACTATGGTGAGGGTCAATCCACAAATAGGCTACCCCTATTTGATGGAACCAACTACACATATTGGAAGACTAGGATGAGTTTGTATCTTAAATCTCTAGACTTTAACCTGTGGACTGTAGTCACTGATGGCTACAAGAAACCTCCCAGAATAACTTTCGAGGAGAGTCTCGTCGAGAAACCCCACGATAAGTATACTGTTCAGGAGAAGAAACAGGCAAGTCTAGACACTAGGGCTATTAATGATCTCTTCTGTGGTATAGACATGACTGAATTCAACAGGGTCTCCACATGCACCACCTCGTACGAAGTATGGAAGCTTTTGGGGGTGACTCATAAAGGGACCACACAAGTCAAAGAATCAAAAGTCAGTCGTCTGACATAGGAGTACGAGGCATTCAAGATAAAGCCAAATAAGACAATCACTCAAATGTTCACCGGATTCCTCGACATCGTCAACCTACTATCTTCCCTCAGAAAAGATTATTCCAACCATGAGAAGATATACAAAGTGCTACGAGGATTGTCGAATGTCAGAAATCCCAAAGTTACGGCGATCATCGAAGGCAATGATCTTACAGTCATGTCACTAGAAACTTTGATAGGCAAGCTGATGACACAAGAGCTCGATCTAAAAGATTTCAAATAAATAGCTCCAAAAGAAAAGGAGATTGCATTGAGAGCTCATCTTCGAAGTACCAGCTCATTAGACACTGATGACGATGACTTCGAAGGTGACGATCAAGCTCTTATAGTTCAAAACTTCAAGAAGTTTCTACACTTCAACAAAAAGAAGAGAGAACAAAGAGACGATGAGGAAGAACCCACCTGCTTTAGATGCAAGAGGACAAGACATGTCAAGAAAGATTGTCCCGTAGCAAAGAAAGGAAGCAGATACGAGAAGACAAGTACAAGGAAGTATGCCAATACTGGCATCTAGCACGAAAGCGAGGCTAGTGATTCAGATGAGGAAGAGGACTCTCCGTAAAACACGGCTAACGTATGTCTAATGGGGACTTCAGATAAGGTAAAAATTCTTTTAATGATTTCTTATTTGATGAACTTGGTGATGCTTTTAGTGATCTACTTGAAGATCACAAAAAGGTACTCAATAAATATAAACATGCAAATGATAAGATCAAGGACTGTGAAACCGAGATCCATAGACTTTCATGTTTACTAGATAATATTAGAAATACTACACCCACAGAAAACACTGAAGAGGTATCCATGCTTAAATTAAGCTTACACGATGCCGAATCAATCATTGAGAAACAAACACTTAATATTACGGCCTTAAACAAAAACTTGCTGAAGAGAAAAATAAGTTCAAAATTGCTACAAGTAGAATACACGGTCTTACCACTAAATGTGACGAGTTAAATGCTGTCTCTAAGAAATTAGAGATTAAAGTGGGCAAGCAGGTTATTCAACACCAAGTTCAGTCTCATAGTCACAACACTTACAAACACAAGATAGCTCAACACAAGAAAGCATGTCACCACAAGAACACTCATCCACATGCTACACAAAATCATTCTTTTATGTACACCTATTCACATGCACTATGTGAAACACACAAACGTAAACACCATCATCATCCTGTTGCACTCAATAATTATCATCATAATGCTGCTGCACATAGTCACTATAATCACTCTACTACTTCACGTAGCTATCATCACCCCACTTATAAACATCACTATCAACATGCCCCTAACATAAACATGCATGCTAGATGTGCATATTGTGGTTTACATGGACATATTTCACCGCAATGTAGAATTAGAAGATTAGTTGATAAAAATATATATGCATGGGTGCCGAAGTCTAACCTCTAAGGGCCCACAGGAATCTGGGTACCAATGGTCACTTCTACTCGTGGTGTAGATGGACCTTCCCTCTTCAACTAGAAGCAAGTAGATTCTTGATAGTGGGTGTCGCGACATATGACTGGAAATGCAAATCTATTCGCAACACTATCAATGAAAAAGGAAGGATATGTTTCTTTCGGCAGTAACCTTAAAGGCTATATCATAGGTAACGGTACAATTGGTTACCCTTCTTCTCCCATCATTAACGATGTCTCTTTAGTGACCAAGTTAAAGCATAACTTGCTCAGCATTAGTCATCTTGCTGATCATGGATATGATATTAACTTCGAAAAAACTAAATACTTTATCTGTGATAGCTCAACTGGAGACATCGCTTTTGAGGGGATAAGGGAAGATAACATTTATATTTTCTATCTAACTAGTGATACTAACATTGCAGGAAGATGCCTTTACGTACACAAGATGAAAAGCTCCTATGGCATCAGCATCTTGGTCATGCCAACATAGATACTATATCTAGACCATCCACCAAGAAGCTAGTCAAATGACTGTCGGATATCACATTCAAGAAAGATATAGTATGTGCCGAATGTGAAAAGAATAAGGCTGCCAAATCTTTCTTTACATAAACACTGTAAGTACTACCCGACCATTACAATTACTTCATATGGACTTATTTGGTCCTAGTAGAGTAGCCAGTCTTGGCATAAAATTCTACACTTTTGTCATTGTAGATGATTTTTTAAGATTTAATTGGGTTTTCTTACTTACAAACAAATGTGGTATAATTTCTGTTTTCAAAGTATTTGCTAAAAAGGTCCAAAACTAAAAAGGGTCAATGATTACTCGTATCCGAAGTGATCATGATGGCAAATTCGAAAATTCTAATTTTGAAAAGTTTGTGATTCAAATGGTTTTAGTCACAAATTTTTGTGTCCAAGAACTCCTCATGGAAATGGTGTTATGGAGCGAAAGAATATAACTCTTGGCGATATGGCTAGAGTTATGCTAAATCAATTCTTTTTTCCAAAATACTTTTGGACAGAAGCTGTCAGCACAACGTGCCATATTTTGAATAGGGTGTTGATTCGACCTATTTCGAAGAAGACACCCTATGAGCTTTGGTTTGGTGGGACTCCTAATGTTTCTTACTTTAGAGTATTTGGTTGTCGCTGCTTTATCCTGAATACCAAAGACAACTTAGACAAATTTGATGCCAAAGCTGACAAAGGTATTCTTCTTGGCTATGCGACCAAGAGTAATGGGATATAGAGTGTTAAACAAATGCTCCATGATTGTTGAAGAGTCTACTAATGTAACTTTTGATGAGGATAATAGTACAGCTGTCATTCCCGACGATGATGAACCGTCAACCTCTACACATATAAATACAATGTTTAACACTAGTTTTCCGGAGGAATTACCAAAGAAGTTTCACTTCACTCCCTCTCATCCAAAGAACTTGGTAATAGGTGAAGTATCAAAAGAGGTATCTACTCGATCTTCTGTAAGAAACACCATAGCTAGCATTGCGTTCTTTTCTCAAATAGTACCTAAAAATATTTTAGAAGCTTTTAATGATGAATTTTGGATTTCCATAATGTAAGAAGAACTCAACCAATTTGAAAGAAGCCAAGTTTGAAAACTTGTTCCTAAACCTACTGGCCACTCAATAATTGGCACTAAATAGGTTTTTCGTAACAAAGTAAACGAGGACGGTTCAGTCACTCGCAACAAAGCTCGTCTCGTAGCCCAAGGATACAACCAAGATGAGGGCATCGACTATGATGAGACGTATGCTCCTGTTGACCGACTTGAATCCATTCGGATGCTTTACGCATTTGCAAATTTTCAAAATTTTAAACTTTTTAAATGGATGTGAAAAGTGCTTTTCTAAACGGTTTTAACAAAGAAGAGATTTTTGTGCAACAACCACCTAGTTTCGAAAATCATAAATTTCCCAACCACGTTTTTAAACTTAGGAAAGCTCTCTATGGCCTCAAACAAGCTCCTCGAGCTTGGTATGATCGTCTTAGTAATTTTTGTAAAACCTCCTTAAATTTCTACTATTATTTGGTACTGATTTTTTTTTGTATGTATACGTCGCGTACGAAATTGTCGTATTGAACGTCGCGTATGAATTCGTATTTTCGTATGGCTCGTCGAGTGCGAATATGTGCGAGGTACATATTTTTGTAAAATTATTTTATTTTAGAAGCATGGTTTTTCAAATAATAAATAATAAATATTTTCAATCGCTTAAATTTATAAATGCGTCACGACGAGATTTCCAAAACGTCATTTTTACTCATTATAAAAGGTTATTTATTTTTGGTAATTTAGAAAAATATATTCTAAATAAATATTCTATTTGCATGCGATTACAGGAATTTAATCCATGTACATAGTTTAATTTTCGAAATTTATTTTTATCATTATTTTAAATTTTATGAAAAAGTATTTTAATGCATCAATTGTGATTTAAATCAAAATTTGATTTATTTGGTAATTTTTAAATAGTTTTGAATTAAATGATGAGATTATTCTAGTTTATATTTTGAGTTATTGAGGGATTGATTTAAAGTAATTTAAATAAAAAGTAATAATTATTTATAGGGGAATTTAAATCCTCCAATCCTTATCCTAACGGGATTTCTACCTCCTATTAAAAGAGAGGTACTTGCCCTCCTTTTTTCTATGAATTTCCACAACCATCCAAGTGTCGTGCATTGTGTCTGTGCCAATCCCCATCCACTATAACTTCTCTATTACAAATATAAACATCCATCGGTGTCCGACATCCCGGACCTCGACACCATCCGTGTCACGCAGGACACAATCCAGCCGTGCCGGACATCTCGACACAATACCCTAACCTGCCAACAGCACCGAGCGTCTCTCTCCCCGTCACCGAAAAACCCTGCCCATCTCCCAACCAACAGTACTACCATCGCCACCACCTCATCGCCGTTGCGATCGGTCTCCATCGCCGACCGCCACAGAACCCCTCATCATCCCTATCTCCGTCGACACCATCATTGACCACCTGCATAATCATCATCCGCATAACCCTCTACAGCCTCGACCGAACCCAGACTGCACCACCACCCAAACCCAACAGCCTCCACCGCTACCACCACCGCCACCATCGCCATCGACCAGCCCCAAACTGATCTCCCATCACAGAACGTCACTTCTCGACCGCCACCGTACGCACCACCACCATCAGCCAAGGCACCACCGCCACCAAAACCACCGCCCTGCCATGGCTATTGCCGGCCGGCTCCTTCTACAAGCCCCATCCTCACCACTACACCAGCGGCCAACAAAATAACCATCGTCCCCCATAAAAGAAAAAACCCCAAACCACCCCTTACCTCCTCCGTCGCGTTCCATCGCCGAAGAATGCCTTGGCCATTGCGTGAGCCTTCGACCATACCCTCCTCGAGGTGGCCCACCATGAACGCCACACCGTCGAGAGATGCGTACCCTGCGCCACGAGTTGTCACTCGTCGGAAGACCCACTGCTGCAGGCGACACCCGCGGCAAGCCTCCGCCTTCCCAGACGCTAGAGCCGACCGCCGAAGTTAAGTGTCGCAGCGCCGACGGTGGAGACCCCCCATCCGCATGTTCTCTCCCTTCCTTTCCTCTGTTATCATACCCGATTTTTTTCTCCTTCCCAGTAACTTTCTCTCTCTCATTTCCTTTTAAGCTTCACAGAGCAAGGTCCTCATTGATTTCTTTTATTTATTTTATATTTTACTTTTACTTTTTTACTCCTCTCTCTCTCTCCATAAGTGGTCTACTTCGCATGGACCGAGGGGAGAAAGAGAGACTGTTTTAGTTTATTTTATAATTTTTTTATAATTATAAATATCTAGTACAGTTTTTATATACTTTATATCAACTATTAATTATCATTAGTTTCATTAGGGTTGTTATTCATTAATATTATTATATAAATTATTATTATTGATAATGTGTATCTATACTATTTATCCAAAATTATTTAGTAACAAAAATATATGGTATTGGGCTGGAGCACAACACTAATTTTTAAATTGGGTTCTTGGCCAGCAATTGTTTGTAATTGATTGTAAAAGAACAGAACAGTTTTATGGGAGGACTGGACTTTTACTTCACAACACAAACTCGCTCATACAAAGAAAGCCTAGGGACGAAAACCTAGGTACAACAATCTAAGTACAATTATTTAGTTTTTCTGGGGGGTGAAGGTAGAGGCTCGGGAGAGTGCTATCAACTCTGCCTTACTCCTTGGACGATCGAGCCTTGGCTCTGATGAATAAATGCTCTCGGGATGTGTGGGAAGATTCTTCTGTGCGTCGCCGCTCTCTTTGTGCGTGCCTCCTCTTCTCTGTCCAGCCTTTTGCAAGGGAATGGCACCTTGCTATTTCTAAGAGTGGGGTGTGATGATTAGGGTTTATAATGATTACTCCTTGAAAAGTGGGCGGTTGGGGATTGGTTATGATTTGCCTTGATCTTGTTTATTGGAAATTAATCTGGGCCGTTAATCTTGATTGTAACAAATCTGGGCAGTTAATATTGATTGCACCAAATCTGCATGGGCAGTTAATGTTGATTACAACAAATCTGCATTGTGAAGATTTGTTGATATCAGCAAATCTGCGTGAATAAATCTTGGTCAATCTCTTGCCACGTGTCCCAACTGCCTGTTATGTTGATTGCCACAAATCTGAATTGTTATGATTTAATTAATTCCTGCCACGTGTCCCAACTGTTGCGAGCTGCATGGAAGACTATCATAGTTGAGCCGCACGGGTATGGCCTTTAACCGAACCGCATGGGAGTCCTTCACTCTGAACCACATGGACGTCCTTTAATTTGAGCCGCATGGACGTCCTTTAGTTTGAGCCGCATGGACATCCTTTATTCTGGGCCGCATGGAGGCCCTTGCAACTGAGCCGCATGAAGGCCCTTGCAACTGAGCCGCATAGAGACCCTTGCAACTGAGCCGCATAGATGTCCTTGTAACTGAGCCACATAAAGAGTTTTGAAAATGGATCGTGCCAGCGGTAAAGAGTTTCCTCGTCTCTCTAGGAGCACGTCGATGGTCATCATTTCTACTTTATGTCAGAGCTGTCAATCCGTCATTGTCAGAGCTGCTACTATGTTAGGGTAATTAATGAGCCAACTTCTCAGAGCATTTTTGGCCCGCTGTATGAGGCCACGTGGCTTTTCCTTCATCTTTTTGAGCCGCATGAAGCTCTCGAGCCTTTTGAGCTGCATGAAGGCTCTTTCAGCTATGAGCCGCATGGAGCTGATTTCCTGGCCGCATAAGAATTTATTTATATTTTTTTCCATGCTTCTACAAGACCCCCTTCAAAGTTTTCAATTTACAAAATTGAAATACTTTGAATAAGAAGCATGGATATGTCTTGTTTGCCATGAAATATAAAAGAACAGAATAATTATCGGAGGACTGGACTTTTACTTCACAATACAAACTCGCTTGTACAAAGAAAGCCTAGGGACGAAAACCTAGGTACAGCAATCTAAGTACAATTGTATATTTTTAGATTCTAGGGGGTGACGTTAGAGGCTCGGGAAAGTGACGACAGCTCTGCCTTACTCCTTGGACGATCGGATGCAGCCTTAGCTCCGGGGAATTTCTGCTTGGCGTTAATGAAGAAATGCTCTCCTTGCTCTCTCTGTGCCTACCTTTGTCTCTCCAAGTGCTCTGGTGCTCTTCTCCCAAAAAAAAGTCCTCTTAGCAAGGGAATGACACCTTGCTATTTATAGGAGTGGGATGCCATCATTAGGGTTTGCAATGATTGCCTCCTTGATATGTCGGCGGTTAAGGACCAATTAATCTGAGCCCTTCATTCTGATTGTAGCAAATCTAGGTAATTAATGTAGATTACATCAAATCTCTGTGGGCAATAAATGTTGATTGCCATAAATATTCGCGACTTGTAATGGCTTGCCACGTGGCTAATTTGCTTGATTTGACTTGATCTGGGCAATTATGGTGATTACAACAAATCTAATTTTGTTAGGATTTGTTAGCACCCATAATTCCAGGAAGATAAGACTGCCACGTGTCTCAATTGTCGTGACAAGTGCCACGTGTCCACCATTGGGTCATCTTGGCAGAGCCGCATATGAGTGGGCCGCATGAGGATGAACGACCGTATGAAGATGGGCAGCCGCATGGGGATGAACAGCCGCATGAAGATAGGCAGCCACATGGAGTGGCCTCGGGACTTGGTAGATTTTGCCAGCTGTAAGTAGATTTTCTCCTCTTTCCTAGGATCATGCATTTATGTTAGTCATTATTGCGCCTTTATGTCAGAGCTGTCATATGTCAGAGCTGTCAGTCGTCAGGACAATAAATACAGCCAAAGATGAAGAAAGAAGCTGTTGAAGGCCACGTGGCTCTGGGTCTATCCGAGCCGCATAGACGCATGAGTCGCATGGACCCCTGAGCCGCATGGGCTCTCTGAGCCGTATGGGGATCCTTGGCCGCATGGTCCTTTCTTTATTCTTTTCCATGCTTCTACAAGACCCCCTTCAAAGTTTTCAATTTGCAAAATTGAAATATTTTGAATAAGAAACATGGCTATGTATAAACTCTTCGGGAGGCATAGGATGCTCTAACCGCATGGGTGTCTCAGCCGCATGGCCCCCTCAGCCGTATGGCCATCTGAGCCGCATGGCCATCTTAGCCGCATGGACTCCTTGCCACGTCTTTATGCCATTTGTGCAAATCTTTTGTATTGATTGCCCTTGATTTGCTGTCAGATTTAAGGCCGCTTTTTGGCACAGGATCCCAAGAGTTTAGCCTTAAATAATCAGATCGCTTTGATAACCGAAGAGTCGATTACGCTGCACATAGATCGATGCGTCGGTCTACGGGCTCCGCCTATAAATAGAAGCGTGTTTGGGACGAAGAGACTTCTTTATTCTCTCTCTGTCTTTGATTCTTCTTGCCCTAGCTTTTCTTATCTTCGTCTTCCTTCTCTGATCATCAGATAGCAATGGCTCCCAAGTCCTCCAAGGTTGCGGTAAAAACTGCGGCGAAGGGAAAGGGAGTGGCCTCCACGTCGGCTACGACGCCTAGGGTTCATACCGGCGCTCACCCTGTCATTAAGGGTAAGGTCTTGGGAAGATCATCTACTTCGAACCCCTAATGAAGACGGCTCTGTTGCATGCTTTATGCACAAGCCTTTAATGCATCTTTTACCGAACTGTTCAAGCAGTATGGGTCGCATGTGCATTCCACGTTCGAGCCGTATGGGGGTATATCCCATGTCCGAGCCGCATGGGAGTTGTCTAGACGCTTCACAAACTGAACCGCATGATGACCCTTCGAACAGAGCCGCATGAGTCCCCCCATTTAAACGGGACCGCATAAGCTCGTCTGGATTGGGCCGCATGAGGCTCCGACCATCTCCTAATTTTGTTTCTTTTTATCTTTGATTCTTGCAGAAAGTCTGCCGAAGGCTGAGATCATTGTGAAGGAAGAACTGCCGCCCTCTTTCAAACAAGAGTCATCGCTTGTTAAGGAGGAGGTAATACCAAAAACGGATGAACAGAAAGGAGAGCTGGCACCCATTGCTGTAAATGAGGAGCCCCAGTCTGACGGCGGTAGTACTGGGAGTTCTGACCTTCCTACTTCGGACGAGGATTTTGCTCAAATACATCCTTCATATGCAAAATGGTTAAGGGATTGGTATATACGCCCCTGCAACTAGGACTCGTGGGCTCTCACAAACGTCCATTTTTTGTCTTGATATTTTCGTCTGTTTTTAGCTGCAGTTTGTGTTTTGCTTCTTTTTGGACATCAATGTAATCTCTTTTTTTTTCTTCTCGTCTGAATGAAATAATAGAAAACTTTTCTGGCTTGCTCATGAGATGTAGTCATGTGATTGTAACTGATTTTGAACAGAAAGCATTCGCTCTGTTCTTTGCTTGTAGTAGTTGCCCCAATGGGAGACGTTTTGTGGACCTATTATCCTTGGCGTACCCTGGATATGGATACGGATAATAAGTTGGGAGGGAACCAACATACTTACTCAAAGGTAATAAGGACATGGTAAATATGAGGGTTTTTCACCGCGGAATCTTCCTACTCAGAGGTAATGAGGACATGGCAGGAGTAGACTCAGCGGAGGATATTTGTGGTCAACAGAGGACATTTGTGGACCTATTATCCTTGGCGTACCCTGGGGTTTATTTTTTTTGGTACAAATAATAAGTCGAAAGGGAACCAGCATACTTACTCAGAGGTAATGAGGACATGGCAAGCATGAAGGTTTCTTCGATGGAGCCTTCCCACTCAGAGGTAATGAGGACATGGCAGGAGTGGGCTCCATGAAGGGGTATATAGAACGACTCAGAGGTAATAAGGACATGGAAGTTCTATGTAGAAGGGTGATTTATTTTTGGCGGAAGTGAAATGACTCAGATGTAACATCGACGTGGTCGCTTTGGAAATTTGTGGATCTGTTACCCTTTTTGTGCACTGAGAGTGCGGGTAGTGGATCATGAGAGAGGATCTCTTTCAAAAGAATAAGTTCAGAGGTATGGTTATACATGACTTACTACCTAAAAGAGTGACCAGAATGTAACTTCAGAGGTACCTGCGGGTACATAACTCAGCAATCTGGGATATTTGGAGGAAGAATGTGAGTTCAGCGGTACTGGAGGGCACATAACTCAGCGATCTGGGGTTTTTGGAGGAAGAATATGAGTTCAGCGGTACTGGAGGGTACATAACTCAGCGATTTGGGATTTTGGGAATGTGAGTTCAGCGGTACCGGAGGGTACATAACTCAATTGTGAGTTCAGCAGTACCGAAAGGTATATAACTCAATAATCTAGAATTTGGAGAATGTGAGTTCAGCGGTACCGGCGGGTACATAACTCAATAATCTGGAATTTGGAGAATATGAGTTCAGCGGTACCGGCGGGTATATAACTCAACATTTTGAAAATTTGTAGTCGGGGTGTGAGTTCAGCGGTACCAACGGGTACGTAACTCATCACTTTGGAAATTTATTGTCGGGGTGTGAGTTCAGCGGTACCAGCGGGTACGTAACTCGTCACTTTGGCAGATTTGTAGTCGGGAAGTGAGTTCAGCGGTACCATGGGGTACATAACCCATCAATCAGGGATATTTGGGGTCAGAGTGTAAGTTCAGCGATACCTGCGGGTATATGACTTACAATCCGAAAGATAGTGTCGATTAGACATAGTACTTCTTGAGGAACTTGCCGTTGTTGTTTGTTGGTATTAGGGCGTTTGCCCTTATCCTCTCTATCCGAGATATGCATTCCCAGTTGGCGAGCTTTCTTTAACTTATCCTCTGCGCTAGTGGCATTGATGATGAAAGTCTTCCGGTCCTTAAACTGACTTTCACCCATCCAGAGGCTGATCGTGGAAAGCAGCCTCTTTTGGCAAATTTCAATCAAAGAGGAATCAGGGTTGCCAGAAAGCAGCTTCATCGCGGTTTGGCAAAACCGCTCGATATAATTCCTTGTCAACTCCTTCTCCCCTTGAACGATGTCCATGAGGGTGGACATTGTGACGTCCTGTCCTACTTCGTAGAATCTCTCCAAGAACATGTGCTTGAAGCTGGCGAAGGAGTGGATGCAGTTGTCTGGCAGGTTACGGTACCAGTCGAAGGCGACCCCTTCTAATTCCCCGATGAATAATCGTATAAGGATGGCATCGTCATGGGGCAGTTGGTCGGTGGTGACCTCGAAGTAAGTGATGTACCGACTCGCGGAGGTCTTTCCATCATATAGATTGATGTGGAATGGTTTATACTTTGGTGGGAAGGGAACATCTCTCCACGCAGCGGGATACGGTTGTCGTACCCTGAGGTCTTGGCAGTTTTCTCGGGCATGGAACATGGCCCGGAGCTACTGGACCTCTCTTCTTGCCTCCCTGGCCTCGTCTGCAGCGGTAGGAGCCGATATTTCAGGAGGATTATTGCCCGGGTTCGGTGTCGCTGAGTTCGAGTCCGCATTGACCGCGGGACCCAAGTTTGTTTGGCCAGGCGTCCCTCCTTGCAGAGTAGGGAGGGCTGCTTTGATCTCATCCACCGATTTGACCAAAGTACACAGTTTGGCCTCCAGAGTGTCGATGCGTTGGCGATCACTGGGATCATCTTGTTCGTCGTTTGTCGTGAATGCCGTCCTCACATGAGTAGAAGTGGAAGGGACGGTAGATGACGTGCCCTCCGAATCATACCCCTGTACCGAGAAGTCATCGGGGTATGTAGGAATATTCTCCTCTGGTTCGGACTCAGAAGGAATAGTACCCCCAACTTCAGAGTTTGCTTCATCTTGAGAGTCGTGGACATCCTCGGGGACATCGGCACCTGCTGTATTTGATGGGAGAGTTGTTTCCCCGGGCTCGTCTCCTTGGAACATCAGATTATCGTGGATGTTCGGAGGAGTGCTACCCCCAGTTCCAGTGACCTCCAGTAATATGGATGATGAATCTCCCACTGCAGCAGATTTCGTCTTTGAACGGGTACCTTGGAAAACTCCGATGGTGGACAACCGTTTAGACGACAGTTTCTTAGTCATATTGGTCGAAATCTTCGGGCTGGAAACTTTTATCTTCTTCCCTCTCCCATCGGTGGGAATTTTCTGAGTAGAGTTGCAAGAGACGACGGGAGGCGCCTCATACCCTAAGCTCGGCTGTTGTAATCCTTGGAAGGCGGACTGTCGGTCTTCTCGTATTGTCGCGTTATTACAACAGCAGTTGACGATGATTTGGGTGCAGTGACGTCCATGGGAGGACTCTTTGCACCCCGAGGCCCCCTCTCTTTCCTTGCGCTTGTGGAGGATAGCCTCACGCAAGTCAGATGGGTCCGGAACGACCATGTTTGCTCCCTGGATTTTGGAAGACTTTTGGAAACCTCTCTGTCCGTTTGTCGTCGGGGGCTGGACTCGAGTGGTTCCGTACAACTTCCCATCAGAGGCCCGCATAACAGTATGTGGAACGCTCGGATGGTCAGAGGTCGCGTCAGCGGACTGAGCTTGCCAAACTCGTGCTGCCCTAGGCTTCTTCACTCTGGTGCGTGAGGGCACATAATAGGAAGAGTCTAAGTGGTGTTGGAGAGAGTCAGATATGTCTTTTTGGGAGTACGAGAGATCAGGACCATAGGAGAGGCGATCGAAGACTGAGCCGCGTGGAGCAGGCGGCATGCGGCTGGCATCAACAATCTTCATACGGCTGGCAGTCGTAGCAGCATGGGCTTTCTTCATGCGGCTGGGAGACTCAGCCAAATAAGTCTTCTTCATGCGGCTGGGAATCCTAGCCGCCTGAGTGTTATGCATTCGGCTGGCAGTTTCGGCCGCATGGTTATCATGCATGCGGCTGGCAAGTTTGGCCGCATGAGTCTTCGTCTTGCGGCTAGTGCCTTTGTTCGACTTCTTCCTGGAGAACATAGAATCACTCTTTGCCCCTTCAAGTCCAGCATCGTAGTTCTTTCCTTTTCGGACTTGGGGACAGCAGAGTCCTCTATGGCTTTAAGTGGAGCCGCATGAGAGTTGCCTTCGCCGTCTTGGGCAGCAGAGAGTACTTCGTCCAGAGCTTGGGGAGGAGCGAATGACTTTGGCCTCCACTCCCTGCAAGCCTTCTTTGTGCGGGTTCGCTTCTGGACCGGGCCAGCGCTTCCTTCGGAGAGCATTTCTTCGAACGCCTGTTGGTCGAAGCGGACGACCATCTTCTGATGTGTGGAGCCAAGTTTGGCTGCATCCGATTGCGTCACCAACTCCTCAACCGTGGAGAAGTTTGTCCCCAGCAGAGTCGCCATCGTGTTTGCCATGAAATATAAAAGAACAGAATAATTATCGGAGGACTGGACTTTTACTTCACAATATAAACTCGCTTGTACAAAGAAAGCCTAGGGACGAAAACCTAGGTACAGCAATCTAAGTAAAATTATTTATTTTTAGATTCTGGGGGGTGACGGTAGAGGCTCGGAAAAGTGACGGCAGCTCTGCCTTACTCCTTGGACGATCGGATACAGCCTTGGCTCCGGGGAAGATCTGCTTGGCGTTATTGAAGAAATGCTCTCCTTACTCTCTCTGTACCTACCTTTGTCTCTCCAAGTGCTCTGGTGCTCTTCTCCTAAAAAAAGTCCTCTTTGTAAGGGAATGGCACCTTGCTATTTATATGAGTGGGATGCCATCATTAGGGTTTGCAATGATTGCCTCCTTGATATGTCGGCGGTTAAGGACCAATTAATCTGGGCCCTTCATTCTGATTATAGCAAATCTAGGTAATTAATGTAGATTGCATCAAATCTCTTTGGGCAATAAATGTTGATTGCCATGAATATTCGTGACTTGTAATGGCTTGCCACGTGTCTAATTTGCTCGATTTGACTTGATCTGGGCAATTATGGTGATTGCAACAAATCTGATTTTGTTAGGATTTGTTAGCACCCATAATTCCAGGAAGATAAGACTGCCACGTGTCTCAATTGTCGTGACAAGCGCCACGTGTCCTCCATTGGGTCATTTCGGTAGAGTCGCATATGAGTGGGCCGCATGAGGATGAACGACCGCATGAAAATGGGCAGCCGCATGGGGATGAACAGCCGCATGAAGATAGGCAGCCGCATGTAGATGGGCAGCCGCATGGAGTTGCCTCGGGACTTGGTAGATTTTGCCAGCTGTAAGGGGATTTTCTCCTCTTTCCTAGGATCATGCCTTTTTGTCAGTCATTATTGCACCTTTATGTCAGAGATGTCATATGTCAGAGCTGTCAGCCGTCAGGACATTAAATGCTGCCAAAGATGAAGAGAGAAGCTGTTGAAGGCCACGTGGCTCTGGGTCTATCCGAGCCGCATAGACGCGTGAGCCACATGGACTTCAACAGCTTCTCTCTTTACCTTTGGCTACATTTAATGTCCTGACGGCTGACAGCTCTGACATATGACAGCTCTGACATAAAGGCACAATAATGACTGACATAAAGGCGTGATCCTAGGAAAGAGGAGAAAATCCCCTTACAGCTGGCAAAATCCACCAAGTCCCGAGGCCACTCCATGCGGCTGCCCATCTACATGCGGCTTCCTATCTTCATGCGGCTGTTCATCCCCATGCGGCTTCCCATCTCCATGCGGTCGTTCATCCTCATGCGGTCCACTCATATACGGCTCTGCCAAGATGACCCAATGAAGGACACGTGGTGCTTGTCATGACAATTGAGACACGTGACAGTCTTATCTTCCTGGAATTATGGGTGCTAACAAATCCTAACAAAATCAGCTTTATTGCAATCACCATAATTGCCCAGATCAAGTCAAATAGAGCAAATTAGACACGTGGCAAGCCATTACAAGTCGCGAATATTCATGGCAATCAACATTTATTGCCCACAGAGATTTGATGCAATCTACATTAATTACCTAGATTTGCTACAATCAGAATGAATGGCCCAGATTAATTGGTCCTTAATCGCCGACATATCATGGAGGCAATCATTGCAAACCCTAATGATAGCATCCCACTCCTATAAATAGCAAGGTGCCATTCCCTTGCAAAGAGGACTTTTTTTTGGGAGAAGAGCACCAGAGCACTTGGAGAGACAAAGGTAGGCACAGAGAGAGCAAGGAGAGCATTTCTTCATTAACGTCAAGCAGATCTTCCCCGGAGCCAAGGCTGCATCCGATCGTCCAAAGAGTAAGGCAGAGCTGCAGTCGCTTTCCCGAGCATCTACCGTCACCCCCCAGAATCTAAAATAAACAATTGTACTTAGATTGTTGTACCTAGGTTTTCGTCCCTAGGCTTTCTTTGTACAAGCGAGTTTGTATTGTGAAGTAAAAGTCTGGTCTTCTGATAATTGTTCTGTTTTTTTATATTTCATGGCAAACAGGGGCCGCATATGTTTGAGCCATATAAGTTTCATGCGGCTTTGGTGACATTTTTCTGGACGTATGAAAGCGAATGAACCATACTTTTGGTGACGTCTCACGTCTTATCTTTTTGTCAAAGTGTTAGAGCTGTTATTTTGTCAGTTTTGATAGAACTTGTCAGCTTTATCGCATCTCTTTCCTCTGTAGCTGGTTGTCGACGGGCCGCATAAGGTATTGGATCTGTCATGCGGCCTTCCTTTATGCGGACCTTTTTGGCCTAAAGTACATATAAGGCAATCTGTGATCCGCATGAACCCTATATTTTCTATGCTTCTAAAGCGTCGACATCTGAACAGGAGAATTATTTGTCTCAGGCTGCCATGACTGCCACCACTTCTGCCTATTTAGAAGAACAGCTGGCGAAGTTGGAGAGAGAGCATATGAGTGTAGTCCTTTTTGAGGATGATGCCGCTCGTCAAGAAGAGGCACGGCGTCGAGCTACCGCAAAGTCTGAGGCCGAAGTCGCGGCTCTAAGAGACAATACAAACCGCCTATGTA
The DNA here is from genome assembly GCA_029216955.1 of Iris pallida. Classification (NCBI taxonomy): domain Eukaryota; kingdom Viridiplantae; phylum Streptophyta; class Magnoliopsida; order Asparagales; family Iridaceae; genus Iris; species Iris pallida. The sequence goes on from JANAVB010023222.1 coordinate 61,292, forward strand.
TCCTGTAGATTTTTGTAACTTTCTTTTTCTTTTTTCCAGCCGTCGCGGCTCTTGTACCTTCTTTTCCGCCTCTTGATAGACGTTTGAGTAAAGAATAAAGAATCTTTTCAAAGTGAATGTGGATTTGTAAAATATCAGAACTAGAGGTAAAGTGGATGTTGCAAGGATATTTCTGGTGGGTATTCTGCTGGGAAATTTTGATGTGGACATATTATCCGTTTTATATTCAAGTTACTCGAATATAGATAATAAGTTGAACGAAGCTGCTTGTAGTGGTAATATGGACGTAATAGCAGAGGATATTCTATATCTGGCCAGAGGTAATATGGACATGGAATGATATTTAACATTAGGTGGGAGTGGATAGTTCAGAGGTAATATGGACGTGATTATCCTTGATGAATGCTTTGCTCTGAGGTTATGTGGACATGGCAAAACATTTCTTAATTATTCCACTGGGGAAATAATTATCGGAAAAAAATTCAGAGGTAATAGGGACGTGACTTGTTTTCGTCAAACCGAGTTTTGACAGAGTAAAAAAGGGAATGATTCTATTGGAGAAATTTTTAGCGGACCTATTATCCAGGGCGTATTCAAGACTCTTCAAATACGGATAATATTTATATAATTTTTCGAATCATATAAACATCGTACTGTAAATTTACATGACTGAACACATGTGAACATTATATAAAAAGGTTACACATAGTATTTCTTCAGGAACTTGCCGTCGATAGGCATCATGAGCAAGTCACCGTCGGGCCTGGTTAGTCGGTACGGACCATTAGAATACACTGATTCTATGATGAAAGGACCTTCCCATTTAGGCTAAAATTTTCTTTTTGTTTTGTGCGTCATGACCATTGTTCTTCTCGATGCTAAGACCAGATCGCCGACTTAGAAGATCCTTTCCTTCACTTTTTTATTGAAGGCTCTAGAAAAGCGTGCTTGGTATAGCTCAATCCGCTGCTGTGCTAAGAAGCATTTTTTGTTTAGCGCTTCGCGCTCCTGGAGTCGCAGACGGTAGCTTTCTTCGGTAGTCAACTCGCTGGCTAAGGCTACTCAAAGAGAAGGAATCTGGATTTCTAGGGAAAGAACTGCTTCGCTCCCATAAACCAGAGAGAATGGCGTACTGCCTGCTGGAGTCCGGACCGTTGTACGATAGGCCCATAGACACTCACCGAGCTTTTCATTCCAATCGCGCTTGTTTGAAGACACGAACTTCTTGACAATTTTATGATGGTTTTGTTGAAGGCTTCTGCTAGCCAGTTAGCTGCTAGATTGTAGGCATTATAGGCTATGTTATGGATTCGATTCCTATCGCAGAACCGATAGAATGCGTGGCTTGCGAACAGTGGACCATCATCATGGATGATCCTGCGAGGTAGGCCGAAGCGGTAGATGACGTGATGTTTGATGAAACTGATCAAGTTTGATGCCTTTACTTCGGTGAGCGGTATAGCTTCTACCCATTTGGAGAAGTAATCAGTTATGGCTAAGATGAACCGATGTCCTTTGGAGGATGGCGGGCTGATTGGTCCTTTGACGTCCATGCCCCAGGCTTCAAACGGCCAAGATGCTGCCGTCGGGTGTAGAAACTCTGAAGGTTGATGAATGAAATCGGTATGGAACTGACAAGCTCTACCCTTCTTTGCATATTCAACAGCATCTTATCATTGTGGGCCAGTAATAACCCATTCGCTTGAGACGATCTTGTAATTTGGGGCCTGGTTGATGTGCACCACAAACTCCATCGTGAGCCTCCTGGAGTGCATGTTTGGCATCTATGTCTGATAAGCATCGTAACAGTAGCCCGTCGTAAGAGCGTCGGTACAGCAACTTGGTAGCTGTGTCGTAGTAAAATTTGAGGGATCGCTATTGGATAGACACTGCTTCCTTCAGGTCCTCGGGGACGATTCTATCGATGGCATAGTCTATGAAGGGAAATCTCCAGTCTTTAGCATCGACGCTTGTTTTCGTTGTGTAACTGTGATGAATATACAAGGCATTTTTCATACAGAATAGTTCTCGACCAGACACTGTGATCGACTGCTGAGTATTAGTTAGGACGGTCAAGGAAGCAGCGAGACCGGCTAGAGCATCTGCTTCTATATTCTGTAGTCGAGGCACGTGCTCGATGAAGAATCTAGCGAAAGTAGATGCCAACTCGATTGTTTCTCTGTAGTAGGGGATGAGATCTTCGTGGCGAACCTCATAATCCCCTCGGACCTGACTGACTATTAGCTTGGAATCGTCGTAAGCTTCTAGATAGTCAACTCCCAGTTGCTTCGCCAGTTGTAGGCCGATTAATAGGGCATTATATTCGGCCACGTTGTTGGTGCATGGTTCTACAAGAGAATATGCACGATGTATAACCAGATGATCAGGTGACACGAGCACGACCAGCCAGATATTTCCTTTAGGTCCTGTTCTTGATGCAACGTCAAAGAACATTCGCTAAATTGGGATTTCTTCAGTTGCAGTGTTAGACTCCACCACTTCATCGGGGAATTCGTCGTAGACTTTAGACGATTCTGTCACCGGATGAGCTGCTAGGAAATCAGCTAATGCTTGGCCTTTTACGGCCTTCTAAGGAACGAAGAGCATATCGTATGGAGTCAACAGCATTGCCCATGTAGCCAAATGGGAATTGAGAGAGCCCGGTTTATTCATGAGTATTCTAAGAGGGTTGACTTTACATATAATATGGATAGTCTACCCAGACACATAGTGGCATGTCTTCTGGATGGCAAATACTAGTACAAGGCATTCCTTCTCCACAGGTGTGTATCTGTGTTCGACAACCAACATTGTGCGGCTGAGGTAGTAGATTGCTTGTTCATGACTGCCTTTATTCTTCTGAGCTAATAGGGTGCCAAGAGAATGGTCCATACCGCGGACATATAGTAAGAATGGCTTGGCTTGTGAGATACGTCTTGATATCATCGAATGCGCGTTGACATTGTTCAGTCCAGATAAAAGATACGCCTTTCTTCATGATCTGAGTGAATGGTTGACACCTTCCAGAGAGGTTCGAAATGAATCGTCTGATGTAGGCTAGCCTTCCTTGTAGTCTGCATAGCACTTTGAGGTCTCTTAGAGGATGTATGTCGAGGATAGCCTTCACTTTCTCCGGGTCAAGATGTATACCCTGTGAAGTGATGACGAAACCAAGGAACTTGCCGCTGGAGACTCCTAGAAAATACTTGGTTGGATTCATCTTCAGTTGGTGTGCACGCATTAGTTTGAACACCGTTCTCAAGTCTTGGAGGTGGTTGCCCTTGAGACGACTTTTAACTGCGATATCGTCTATGTAGCACTCCATAGTTTTGCACAAATGATCACAAAAAATTGTCTTCATGTCTCGCCGATATATTGCCCCTGTATTCTTCAATCTGAAGGTCATCACCGTATAGCAGTATACCCCCAATGGTGTTCGAAAAGATGTGTGCTTCTCATTGTCGGAGAACATCTTGATCTGGTTGTAGCCTAAGAACCCATCCATGAAGAACATCCGCTCGAAGACGCAAGTATTTTCGATCATTATGTCGGTGATCGGTAGAGGGAACTCGTCCTTCGGGCATGCAGAGTTCAAATCACGGTAATCGATAAAGACTCGAACTTTACTGTTCTTTTTCATGACTGGAACGATGTTGGCAACCCAATATGGGTGTTATTCTTCGCGAATGAATCCACTGGCAATGAGCTTCTTGACTTATTCTTGATGGCCTCCATGACGTCTTATCGGAATCGTAGTTGTTGCTGCATCACTGGCTTAGCTTTAGACAAAATATTCAGGCAGTGCATGGCGACTTTAGGGTCCAAGCCTAGCATGTCTTCATAGCTCCATGCGAAGACGTCGATGTATTCTCTTATAAGCTGTATAAGAGATTGGCGTTCATCGCCAGATAGACTTTTACTGATGAAGATTGGTTTGAAAGATGTCTCATCTCCTAAATTGACTTAGATGACTTCGTCTTTGGTAGGTGGTTCACGTTGTTCGAAGCACAGCTCCCACCTAGTGTCCATCTTTTGAGCCCATTGTTCGAGCTCGATTGATTGGACATCGTCCAAAATTTGGTCAACAGAAAGCATGTTGACGGACAGAGTTGTCTTGAACATGTCGCCAATGCTGGAGTCTGAGTCCCAGAGGAAGGAATCGGAAGAATGAGAACAACGATCTGCTTCATCATCTGATCTTTTGGGAGTTGATGGAGGGGTGACATAACCCAAACCAACACCGCTTCGTTGATAGTAGTTCTCGGGTTTGCCGGGAGGAGCAAAGTTTCGTATTGGCAACCATCATCCTCGACCGTAATTTAGCCCCTGGTCGCTTTTGATGTCATATCCCATGTTCTGGATGATATTGTTGGCCTGCCAACTATATCGAAAAAGATGCATTTTTCCAGAGTCATAGTTAGATTCTGTGTTATGCTTGGGAGAAGTAGAGTCTAGAACGAACTTTCTCTCACCAATTATATGACCGAAGATGATTAGTTCTTCATCCTTCTTTCTGGCTGGAACGATGAAGTAGAGGATATCTTCTGGGTAAACTTTTTCTCGCAGGTGAGGCGTCGTGACCGGCATACAGAGGTGTGGTCCTATGCTGTGCTCTAGAGCGTATATCGTATTTATGTAGTGGTTTACAGATTGATAGACATCGGATTAATTCAAAGATAAACCTTTACTAAAGAAATACGCAAGTTCTTCTTCAGGGATAACATCATCCGCTGAAGGTACATTATTATGATTATTGATATACTCATTGAGGGGATCACTATCTGGAAGATGAGCCATAGTCTTGGCCGAGTTCACCATGTTAGGTAATTCTTCCCGCGGTGTCTTGTTGAGAGTGATGGTAAATGGCTTGACCTTGTTAGGGTTCTTCTTTTTCACCTAGATTGTGAGAGGCTTCGGAGTACTTTTTAGAGTAGTACGTCCTTTGACTCGGATGATTAGGGGACCATTATTGGAGGATGGACTTACTTCAGCTTCATTGTCAACTTCGTTGACGTCATCCTTGGGGGGCTGAGATTGGTAAAGTACCGAATCTCCATAGTAGGCTTCGATGCCCTTAAAAGGATCGACATCAGCAAATTCTGTCTTCACAACACCGTCGCTGTTGACGTACTTGAAGCAATAGTTAAGTATGGAGGGAACGATCATGTTCTCGTGTATCCATGGTCGTCACAACAAGACGTTGTAGGATACATTGGCATCGATCACATAGAAGGAAACCTCCGTTCGGAGATTACCGATCTGGCACTTGAGATGGATCTTGCCCAGCTGGTGGCTTCGACCAGCATTGAAAGCCATGATAGTTGTGTTAGTTACAGATAGCCTATGCAGAGGTATTCCCAGAATTTGAAGCAAACTTCTAGGAATGATGCTGAGGGAGGATCCTGGATCGATGTGCATGCGATCTACCTTGATCGCCCCGATATACCCTATATAGTACAGGGGTATATCATGATGACTATTTTTGAGTAGCATGTCTTTCTGTGAAAAGGTGATGTTGGGCACCACTTCTATAGTACTGTAGCAGTGGGAACAGGAGACTGGATCTTCAGCGGGGGCTTTGACTTCAGCGAGATAAGAGTCGGCATGTAGTAATGCCTCACTTAAGGCCTTTCGCGTTTCTTTGGAGAGTCGTAATAGATCGAACAGAGACAACCTGGCAGGTGTTTTATTTAGCTGTGCCGGTATGTCAAAGTTGTAGGGTCGATCCATGCCTTCGGGAGCTGGCGCCTTCAGGGATTTGTCAAACTGCGTCTCCTTCTGCTTGGCTTTGTCCGTAGTTGGAGGCTTAGACGGACCGGCTTCTGAGCTTGTGGGGACAGCAAGAGGTTGAGAAGGTACTGCTTCTTCTTGTACGGGGTTGTATGTCCGAAGGTAAGTCTTCCCCGATCGTGTCTCGCCAGATAGAACCTCGTATATGGGAGAGGATACCATATGGCATGACTTGTATTTCTTGCCCCTTTTTGCTTTAGGAGGTGCCACCCCCTGCGTCACTTCTTGCACAAGGTCCGGATGGACCCACATGATCTTACCACGTTCAGTCGTGAGAGACAGCAAGTTAGAGTTGTGAGCTGGCGATAGGTTGACGACTTCCATTATTGCCTTGGGAATCGGGACCACGCCGTTTGGGACTTCTGTGGGAGGAAAGTCACCAAACTGAAGAAAGATCATATTAGAAGATACGATCTTGTCTTCGGCTTCGAGATTGATAACTTGGCTGTCGATAGGCTGTTGTATCTTCTTTTTCAGGACGATGCAGTCCTTGGTGGAATGATGCACGTACTGATGATAGAGACAGTACTTGGGATCGTTAAGATGGTTCGTCTCTACAGGACGTCGTGGTGGAGGCAATGTCAGCTTATTACCCGTCGTCAATGTGTGAAAGATAGTAATGACATCATCTTCGTCAAAGGAGAAGGTCTCCTTAGGCTTGTCGAAGGCGCCCTAAGAATTGGAAGCTTCTTTGGATGTGTCGACCTTCAGGACTTCTTTCCCTTTACCCCCACGAACAGGGATAGTTTTGTCACGATCCGCACCCACTGTGAGGGTACGAGAACGTAACAACGCCCAGCCTACGCCGCAGTGTCGACGGTAGAACGCTGTCCTAGGTCAATCATCTAACAATATAAAGGTACCTGTACAGTATATACACTCCGAATGGAGGTGACATAACAGAACAGTCTCAATCACATCTAAAGCAGATATAGAATAGAAAAGGTAGATAGAGAGATCAGAAACACAAAGTAATACTATTAAGAGAGAGAAAATCTAAGTGTATAAGATAACAACTCAAGAACATCCAGCTCAAAACAAGTCTCTGAATATAAACTACATCTCAGAACAACAACTGAAATTCAAATAACAATGCTGAAAGAAAAGCTAAAGCCTAGCTATCTAGCCTAGACTCTGGGAGTAGCATCCTGTGCTACAGCTGGGTCCTCCAGAGGAACCAGGTCGCAGGTGTCGTCTAATCCTGCTCCGTAATAGGTGGTACATAGGGCCTCCTCCTCATCCTCTGTAATATTTTCAACAGGTCCAGTCAGGACAGGAGCGAGTACAGTACATCTCAACAGATCATAGCATGTTAGAAAATATAATCATGCAGTAAAGTAAGATACATGAACTGAAGAAAAACAGTATGTAAACAGAGAGAGAAACTGTAATAGAAATATCTACTATACATAGAGAGCTAATAGTGACTAGTGAGTCAGAGTAAAATATAAACATGTGAATGGCATAGGAGATTCATGACTACATCTAAGAGAGTTATTCATGACTACAGCTACTGGGATAATATTCACATGTCTATTTCCACTCCTCCATCCCCAATCAATACACAAGGATCTGTTCAAGTTATGTTAAGATTCGTGAAACTTCACATGGCTCGTAAAATGAGTGATACGTGAAGGTGATTCATGATGGCTCTGTGAACATGAGAGTACATGTGTCACAAGCGATTCGTGAATCAGAGGAAGCATAGAGATACGTGATGATTCGTGAAACGCACAAAACATGTAGTATCCGATGCTCCCGAGGGGGATAACATCTCATGAAAAGATCCATATAGTACCAATCCGTGTGACCAACGTGACAGTATCAAGTAAAGTAATTTAAAGCAGGAAAATAATTCTAAGCAAGATATGAAATGATCAGAGAATGTACTCGCCTGTAACTGGTGAATCTGAGAGAATATAGACTGCCCGAGGAGTGGTGTCTGTCTCCTATAGAACAGTGCAAGTCACCATGAGTCTACAATGATAATAAGATGCAATTCAATGCATTCTAAATGAATCTAGGTCGATCTAAGCCAAAGTCAACTCTTGGTCAACCCTAGAAGTCAAACTAGGTCAACTACGGTCAAACTAGGTCCAACAAGTCATTCAGGGGTAATCAAGTCTTACTAGGCCTAGCCAAGCCTAAACTTAGTACACCAACTCAACTCAAGGCAGTAGGACCACATAGCATATATATACATATATTCAATACACTCACTATATTATATGTATACATAGCAAATTATATCAAGCATTCATTCACTTTATATATATATATATATATATATATATATATATATATATAGATATATATATATATATATATATATATATATATATATATATATATATATACATGTATCAATACATATCCCTAGATATAATACACATATATTATAATATATAGGCTATCTATATGCATCTCCTATATATATATATATATATATATATATATATATATATATATACATATATATACAAGAACATAGAATTTAGGAAATGGGCAATGTGTGTGTGTACTGATTTAAAACCTCAGGAAACCATTGCACAGGAAATAGTGAAGTCACCATCCCATTTCAGTCAAACCCAGGTTTCATTCCAACTAAGTGACAGTCCACATATAGCCTAAACTCAGATTTTAACATATTACTGATTTAGCATCATCTCAGTGAGAAAAGAGAAGGAAAGTTAAAAGAAAGGAATTCAATTCAGTTCAGGTTATGCATCAACAATCTCAGGTTAATACATTGGGATTCTCAGGTTTCAACTTCAGGTTTTAATCAATCAATTAAACAAAACTCAGATTTTGATTTAAGGATCAAACTCACAACATAGCAGCTGCTAAATTATATGAAAAAGGGAAGGAGAATCAATCCTGGACTTCAAGACAGTATACAAGAGTCAAACAAGGGAAGAATAACAGGTTACACAACTCAGTTTTCACCAAAACAGTCCCATTTGCAAATTCTCAGATTTTATACACCAATCCTCATCCAAACCATCCCAATTTCAACATACCAATACACAAAACATAGGTGAATATGTTAAGGATTAAAGACTATGAATCTAACAGTTCAAACTAAGTAAAAATCAATGCAAAATCCATCTAAAAAAAACTGGGAAAAACTGTTTGAAACATGTATCAGGAAAAATCATGGGAAGAGGGATTTTATCAACAATTTCGAATTAAACATCAATCTAATGGTTGGTAATAAGTCTACACAATATATACGTGTTGTACAAGTGGTTTGTGTCCACATTTGTGGACACAAACGTGTCCAGTATCCTAAAACCCAAAATCGGGTAAAACAGTGCACAGAGACTGGACAGTCTCGTGCGGGGGTGCACGCGTGTCGTGCACCCGACACAGACCTCCCCAAGCCTCGTGCTCGTGCAAGGGGGTGCGCCTAGGTTAGGGATAGGTGCTTGACACCCTGAATCGTGTCAGGGTGTGTCGTGTCCTGAGTTGTGAAGCCGTGTCAGTGGCAAATAAATCTGTGCACAGTGACAGTGTTTTCCCCGTGCGTGGTCGATATCTCACCAATCCGACCACGAGAGGTCATGAAATTTTGTATGTGGGGTGGCAGACGATGCCCCTAGCCACCCACAAAATTTCGTGTCAATCCAATTCGTGTCGTGTCCTGTGGAGTGCTCGATGAGCAGGGGATTACTGTAGCCCGCGCGCGCGTGTGCACGAGGGTGTGTGCACGAGTGTCCTACAGACACGACACAGACACGAAATCACCACAGAGCATCAAAAATGGATAAGTGACAACAAAACACGATTTTCCATTCATTTATAATTCAAAATTAGCACAGAAAGTTTCATTGAGACATTTACACAAACACTTAACAAGGACTCAGATACGTGTCCTGTTTGGACACGAAACGACACGAAACCCTAGGGATTCCTATTCCTATAGTTAGATTAGGTCTAGGGCTCCCTATACATGCAATTTAATCAGAATTCCATGGTGAGAACAAGAAGTTACCTCAAAGTATCAAAACTCTCAAAAAGCTCTTCAAAGAGGAAATCTCCACAAGCCACCAATCAATCAAATCGATTCAAAATCTGTGATTGGACTCCACCAACAGTAAGAGAGCAATGATTAGGTCCTAATGGAAGAAATTTCATTCAAAAAGGAGTCCTATTGATTAAACTAGGAAAGAAATAAAGGAGGCTTACCTACTTCCTTAAGAGAATGATGAACTATTAAAGAAAGAGGCTCAAATCCCCAAAGAGGTATTATATAGGCAAGAGGGGGTCTCTTGGCTGGTCATAAAGTTAGGGTTAGGGTTTTTTTGGGTTTTATCCTATGGCTAGGATTGTATCAAGGGAAATAGATGGCCTAGAACAAGGGTTCTATCTTAGCCCTTAGCAAATCACTTAACCATGACTAAACTTGATTAACTCCTTAACCAACTCATCTAATTCTCAAAGTGGCTCACTAAGTTAGTCATGACTCATCTAGGTTAGGTCCAATCTAGGTTAGGCTAACCATAAACACAAGGCAATAATTATATTAGTATTTAAATCACACCATTCAATTAAATTATTCAAAAATTCCTAATAAAATATATTAAATTCAAATAAATCCTAAAATGCCCAAAATACCTTCTAGGCTATAATGTACTAGTCAGACATCCTAGTCACATGGCTAGGCTCTAAGGTTACACTAGTCAAACACCAAAATCATAAGTCATGATCTAAAAATAGTTTTAAAATAATTAAAAATTACCAAAAATCATATTATCATTTAAATATCTTAATTAAATAAATTAAAATATAAAATTTCAAAATTATCCTTATTTTAGAAACTGGGTGTTACAAGTCTACCCTCCTTAGAAAAATTTCGTCCTCGAAATTAAAATGGTAGTAGTCTTCTAGGTCAAACACCCCACAATCAAAAGTCTCAAACATACCGTCAGATAATCATATGTGTCTGTCCAAAATCATGATACTCAGAATCTTCGTCATGCTAGTGAGCAAGGCTACGATAATCACAGAGTCCTCGACTAAGGTACATACCTCTAGAATTATGGTATTTAAAATTTTCGCATTACCGTATGCTTGGCAGCAAAAACCTTAAATTCCCACACCCGAGAAATACATCCAAAATCTGACTATATATCCTCACAATGCCAGCTATCATGACTATAGAAGACTCTAGATTCCATAACTTAGGCGACCTAGCCCATACGACTTATCTCGAAAGAAAACCAAATCGAAAAGAGTGTCAGATCAAAGCTTATCAACAGATAAGGAAGCAGATAAGAACAGATGGAATTGAATTTTAAGATTGATATAATGAGGCAAGGTGGGAATGGAATCGAAAAGAACAGAACCTGCAAGCACCTCTCCCACTGCCTGAGCATCCTCGACTGTCATGGCGTAAGCTCGCCCCTGCTGGCCTCCTCCAGCCTGATGCTGATACTGCACAAATCTCTGCTGCTGCGTCGGTAACGGTCCCCGTTGCTGACCTACCGGAGCCTTGGCTCCTCCTCCTGGTGCTGTGCCTATGTACTGGGAACACTCCCTCAGCTGGTGGTCCGCTGCTCCACATAGTAGGCACCTGTCCAGCCTCTTCCTGCACTCACCCCATCCATGCCCCGGCTTCTTGCAGTAGGGGCAACTAACTACCTGCTGTCTCGGTGCCTGATGCTGTCTGGGCTGCTGCTGCCCCTGCTGATGGCCGTGACCCTGGAATTGCTGTTGGACGTGCTGCTGAACGTGCGGCCTCTTGGCCGGTCCTCCGCTACTGCTGCCTTCCTGAGAGTCTCGCCCCCTCTTGAGCCTAAGCTCAAGATCATCCTCTGCAGCTAAAGCGTCCACCAGGATCTCCTCAAATGTAGTACTGCGGGCATTCTTGGTGTAGGACTTGACCTCCTTTACCAAGCCCTTCCGGAACCTTCGGGCCTTCGTCGTCTCTGACAAGTCATCCATAAATCTGCTCAGGCGGCAGAACTCTCCTGCGTACTCTTCCACAGACTGGTTCCCTTGGACTAGGCCTCGAACTGGGTCCCGAGGGCTCCCAGCACTGCATCTGGAAAGAACTTCTCCTTGAACAGCTTCTTGAATGCTGCCCAAGTCTGTCCTGCTGTACCGACCCTCGGGTAGGTCTGGTACCATATTCGAGCTAGATCCTGCATCATGCTGGCTGCTGCCTCTATCTAGAGCCTCGTCGGAATCTCAGCTAGCCTGAAGATCTCCTCCATATGCTCGATCCACTCATCGGCATACAGGATCCCCTCTGTCCCACGAAAGTCCCTCGGGTGCAACTTCTGGAAGTCCTGGATACCTTTCTCCCGTGGCTGGTATGGCTGCGGGGCTGCCGCTGGCTGAGCTATGACTCTCTCTACTGCAGTCATCGCCAGCTCAATGCCTCGTGCGAGCTCTGCTGTCTGACCATGCTGCTGGGTCTGCTGACCCTCCATGTACTGCCAGAAGAAGGCTAACAGCTGAACGGCGTCAATCTTCCCTGCAGGTGGCTGCTGCTGCTGAAGAAGTACATCCGGAATCACCGGACTCGGCTCATGCCTCACTGCGGGTGGGGCTCCCCCAAAAGCTGCTGAAATGCCTACCCCAACTGGCCTGACTGGGGCTGCAGCACCAGGGGCTGATTGCTGAGCATGAGAGGTGGCAGACCTCTCATCGACGTCCCCCTGGCCCTGGCGATGCGATCGCGTCTCAACCATCCTAGAGACACAGATCAAAAGGAAACAATTGCTGAGAATGAGACGAAATACCAAAGGAGGACAGTTTAATTTCAAGGAAGACAATAAGCGGCAAAATGTAGATATACGGAATCTGAATAAGAGTTTTTCCTATTTGTGATTGAGTACCTTCAAAATATCCTAATCCTACTGCAGGCTGTAGTGATACTCTAGTTCGAATACCACTACATAAACTCGACCTGCATGGGCCACCACTAAAAACGTGTCACGACCCGCACCCACTGTGAGGGTACGAGAACGTAACAACGCCCAGCCTACGCCGCAGTGTCGGTGGTAGAATGCTGTCCTAGGTCAATCATCTAACAATATAAAGGTACCTGTACAGTATATACACTCCGAATGGAGGTGACATAACAGAACAGTCTCAATCACATCTAAAGCAGATATAGAATAGAAAAGGTAGATAGAGAGATCAGAAACACAAAGTAATACTATTAAGAGAGAGAAAATCTAAGTGTATAAGATAACAACTCAAGAACATCCAGCTCAAAACAAGTCTCTGAATATAAACTACATCTCAGAACAACAACTGAAATCAAATAACAATGCTGAAAGAAAAGCTAAAGCCTAGCTATCTAGCCTAGACTCTGGGAGTAGCATCATGTGCTGCAGCTGGGTCCTCCAGAGGAACCAGGTCGCAGGTGTCGTCTAATCTTGCTCCGTAATAGGTGGTACATAGGGCCTCCTCCTCATCCTCTGTAATATTTTCAACAGGTCCAGTCAGGACAGGAGCGAGTACAGTACATCTCAACAGATCATAGCAGGTTAGAAAATATAATCATGCAGTAAAGTAAGATACATGAACTGAAGAAAAACAGTATGTAAACAGGGAGAGAAACTGTAATAGAAATATCTACTATACATAGAGAGCTAATAGTGACTAGTGAGTCAGAGTAAAATATAAACATGTGAATGGCATAGGAGATTCATGACTACAGCTAAGAGAGTGATTCATGACTACAGCTACTGGGATAATATTCACATATCTATTTCCACTCCCCCATCCCCAATCAATACACAAGGATCTGTTCAAGTTATGTTAAGATTCGTGAAACTTTACATGGCTCATAAAATGAGTGATACGTGAAGGTGATTCATGATGGCTCTGTGAACATGAGAGTACATGTGTCACAAGCGATTCGTGAATCAGAGGAAGCATAGAGATACGTGATGATTCGTGAAACGCACAAAACATGTAGTATCCGATGCTTCCGAGGGGGATAACATCTCATGAAAAGATCCATATAGTACCAATCCGTGTGACCAACATGACAGTATCAAGTAAAGTAATTTAAAGCAGGAAAATAATTCTAAGCAAGATATGAAATGATCAGAGAATGTACTCGCCTGTAACTGGTGAATCTGAGAGAATATAGACTGTTCGAGGAGTGGTGTCTGTCTCCTATAGAACAGTGCAAGTCACCATGAGTCTACAATGATAATAAGATGCAATTCAATGCATTCTAAATGAATCTAGGTCGATCTAAGCCAAAGTCAACTCTTGGTCAACCCTAGAAGTCAAACTAGGTCAACTACGGTCAAACTAGGTCCAACAAGTCATTCAGGGGTAATCAAGTCTTACTAGGCCTAGCCAAGCCTAAACTTAGTACACCAACTCAACTCAAGGCAGTAGGACCACATAGCATATATATACATATATTCAATACACTCACTATATTATATATATACATAGCAAATTATATCAAGCATTCATTCACTTTATATGTATATATATATATATATATATATATATATATATATATATATATACATATATATATATATATATACATATATATATATATATATATATATATATATACATATATACATGTATCAATACATATCCCTAGATATAATACACATATATTATAATATATAGGCTATCTATATGCATCTCCTTTATATATATATACATATATAATACACATATATTATAATATATAGGCTATCTATATGCATCTCCTTTATAATATACATGTATCAATACATATCCCTAGATATAATACACATATATTATAATATATAGGCTATCTATAGAATTTAGGAAATGGGCAATGTGTGTGTGTACTGATTTAAAACCTCAGGAAACCATTGCACAGAAAATAGTGAAGTCACCATCCCATTTCAGTCAATCCCAGGTTTCATTCCAACTAAGTGACAGTCCACATATAGCCTAAACTCAGATTTTAACATATTACTGATTTAGCATCATCTCAGTGTGAAAAGAGAAGGAAATCAATTCATTGAACCCCCATTATCTCATGTTTTTAAACAAATAACTGAATCATGATCTTGGTTAAAAAAAGGAAATCAATGTTGTATTCTCAGTTAAAAGAAAGGAATTCAATTCAGTTCAGGTTATGCATCAACAATCTCAGGTTAATACATTGGGATTCTCAGGTTTCAACTTCAGGTTTTAATCAATCAATTAAACAAAACTCAGATTTTGATTTAAGGATCAAACTCACAACATAGCAGCTGCTAAATTACATGAAAAAGGGAAGGGGAATCAATCCTGGACTTCAAGACAGTATACAAGAGTCAAACAAGGGAAGAATAACAGGTTACACAAGTCAGTTTTCACCAAAACAGTCCCATTTGCAAATTCTCAGATTTTGTACACCAATCCTCATCCAAACCATCCCAATTTCAACATACCAATACACAAAACATAGGTGAATATGTTAAGGATTAAAGATTATGAATCTAACAGTTCAAACTAAGTAAAAATCAATGCAAAATCCATCTAAAAAAACTGGGAAAAACTGTTTGAAACATGTATCAGGAAAAATCATGGGAAGAGGGATTTCATCAACAATTTCGAATTAAACATCAATCTAAAGGTTGGTAATAAGTCTACACAATATATACGTGTTGTACAAGTGGTTTGTGTCCACATTTGTGGACACAAACGTGTCCAGTATCCTAAAACCCAAAATCGGGTAAAACAGTGCACAGAGACTGGACAGTCTCGTGCGGGGGTGCACGCGTGTCGTGCACCCGACACAGACCTCCCCAAGCCTCGTGCTCGTGCAAGGGGGTGCGCCTAGGGTAGGGATAGGTGCTTGACACCCTGAATCGTGTCAGGGTGTGTCGTGTCCTGAGTTGTGAAGCCGTGTCAGTGGCAAATAAATCTGTGCACAGTGACAGTGTTTTCCCCGTACGTGGTCGATATCTCACCAACCCGACCACGAGAGGTCGTGAAATTTTGTATATGGGGTGGCAGACGATGCCCCTAGCCACCCACAAAATTTTGTGTCAATCCAATTCGTGTCGTGTCTTGTGGAGTGCTCGATGAGCAGGGGATTACTGTAGCCCATGCGCGCGTGTGCACGAGGGTGTGTGCACGAGTGTCCTACAGATACGACACAGACACGAAATCACCACAGAGCATCAGAAATGGATAAGTGACAACAAAACACGATTTTCCATTCATTTATAATTCAAAATTAGCACATAAAGTTTCATTGAGACATTTACACAAACACTTAACAAGGACTCAGATACGTGTCCTGTTTGGACACGAAACGACACAAAACCCTAGGGATTCCTATTCCTATAGTTAGGTTAGGTCTAGGGCTCCCTATACATGCAATTTAATCAGAATTCCATGGTGAGAACAAGAAGTTACCTCAAAGTATCAAAACTCTCAAAAAGCTCTTCAAAGAGGAAATCTCCACAAGCCACCAATCAATCAAATCGATTCAAAATCTGTGATTGGACTCCCCCAACAGTAAGAGAGCAGTGATTAGGTCCTAATGGAAGAAATTTCATTCAAAAAGGAGTCCTATTGATTAAACTAGGAAAGAAATAAAGGAGGCTTACCTACTTCCTTAAGAGAATGATGAACTATTAAAGAAAGAGGCTCAAATCCCCAAAGAGGCATTATATAGGCAAGGGGGGGTCTCTTGGCTGGTCATAAAGTTAGGGTTAGGGTTTTTTTGGGTTTCATCATATGGCTAGGATTGTATCAAGGGAAATAGATGGCCTAGAACAAGGGTTCTATCTTAGCCCTTAGCAAATCACTTAACCATGACTAAACTTGATTAACTCCTTAACCAAGTCATCTAATTCTCAAAGTGGCTCACTAAGTTAGTCATGACTCATCTAGATTAGGTCCAATCTAGGTTAGGCTAACCATAAACACAAGGCAATAATTATATTAGTATTTAAATCACACCATTCAATTAAATTATTCAAAAATTCCTAATAAAATATATTAAATTCAAATAAATCCTAAAATGCCCAAAATACCTTCTAGGCTATAATGTACTAGTCAGACATCCTAGTCACATGGCTAGGCTCTAAGGTTACACTAGTCAAACACCAAAATCATAAGTCATGATCTAAAAATAGTTTTAAAATAATTAAAAATTACCAAAAATTATATTATCATTTAAATATCTTAATTAAATAAATTAAAATATAAAATTTCAAAATTACCCTTATTTTAGAAACTGGGTGTTACAAGTTTGAGGATGCTTGCCCTTGTCTTCGGATTTGGCTATTTTCAACCCTAGTAGTTCCAAGTTAGGAACATCATTTTCAGCAGCTTCAGCGGCCCCAACGAAAGTGGGCCATGTATCATACTTATGTATACCCAGACAAAACTTTATCGTATGAAGGAAGTTATGTCAACAAGTATGCATAAGTTCTGAGTCTGGTATGCCGAAGGACATCTTCAATGCTAGCCGCCTGAAGCGTTCGATGAAGGCGACGACAGACTCAGTCCTCTTTTGTTTGGTCTCGATGAGGGTGGACATACTAACATGCATGCCTCTTTCATAAAACCTTTTGAAGAACAAACTTTCCAAGTCTTTAAACGAATTGATACATCTGTCAGGCAAACTACAGAACCATTCGAAAGCTACCCCCTACAAGTTGCTAATAAACAGCTTCGACAAGAACGGATCATCTCTGGGCAAGTTTAGAGTTTGCGTGTTAAAGTATGTCATGTGTTGACGAGGAGAAGTCAACCCGTCAAATGAATTCAGCGTCAGCAGCTTGTAGTTAGAAGGACATGTAGCATTCTCCTACTCAGGGGGATATGGTTGAGATATCCCCATCTTCTGAAGCTCGTCTTTGTGTGAGATGGTGTTGAGACGGGCGACTAGGGAATTAATTGCATCCTGTTGATTGAACATGTGTTGGAAAATGGCTGCTGAACGGTTGTCAGGCGTCGTTGGCAAAGGACCACCCCCTGCATTTGTAAGATTTAGAGGAGGCGTAACGGAATGATACTCTTTTTGTAGTGAAGGAGGGTTGTTGCTGTGAGCCAGACTGGCGTGGGCTGAGATGTTTTGTTGAGGTAGAAGAACAGCCTCAGAAGCTTGAACCGCCATGATACTGGTAAGCATATCAGTGATCTTGGCGAATGCCATTTCCAGACCCTTTAGCCGTTTGGTGGTCTGATCACTGGCTTCTTTAGGTCTATCTTTGTCCGCCATGTATGTAGACAACATGCAAGGATGAACAGAGGAAATAGTACAACTGGTGCTGATACTGTCTGTCTCCGAGTGGACAAGCCCTTCATCTTCAGGTAAAGGAGGTAGATAGTCGCCATCAGATTCGGAGGGATCGTCATCCTCTGGAAGGCTACCCCCAGTGTGAAGGTCATCCGCTTCAGACTCTGAGGGAATACTACCTCCAGCTTGGGAGTCTTCGTCATCCATACGAAATCTTGCCTTTGATCGAGTACCCATATAGACTCCTTCAGATGTGACAGCCTGCTGGCCATCTGTTGGTAGACTTCTTCTTCTTCTCGTAGAACTTTGAGAGAAAGTTGGGTTCGTAGTCCACCGTCTTTGATTGGGGCTTTCGTAAGCGGGACCCTATGAAGCCATGTTGGATGAAACACACAGTGGCTTTTTATCGTCAGAGAAATGCAGCCGTCGAAACACGGACTTTCTCTGAGGCACTCTTGTTGCTTTGGAGCAGCAACAGTTGATAACAATATTGGTGCACGGATGTGCACTATGAATTGTTATGTCCTCCCTCGCTTTACACTTATGATTTATCATGTCGCGCAAATCAGCGGAAGGGAGGTTTGCCTTACAACCCATGTTGTATGCATCGCCGAGCTTTGCATACGGGTTCGTAAGAAGAGTTGGCGCATCCAGACTTAGTTCACGTGTAGGGGCAACCCCCACACCTAAGTTCTATGATTTCCTTGAAGGCAACCCCCCCCACACCTAAGTTCTATGATTTCCTTGAAGGCAGCCCCGTGCTATACGCATTGGGCCTGTCTTTTTGCTGTAGGCACATAGGCCTTGGAGGCTGGCCTTGGGCGCATGCTCCTTGACAGCATGTCTAAGCCTCCTTGATGTGGGCGCATAGTATGGATCAAGTGAGCCTGAGCGCATAGCCTTGGGCGCATGACCCTGGATGTCCAGTATGTTGAAGATAGAAGTATTCTGGTTGGGGTTATGCACCCAAACATCTCCTTGGGCGCATGGCTTTGGGCGCATGCTTGGTGAAGCAGCGTTGTTTTCTTCCAATTTTGCCTCCTTCGTATGTGAGCCTCGCCGGGTTTGCCCAGAGTGTCGCACACCCCGATTTTTGGTATAGTAGTGTTTTTCTTTGCCAAGTCTCGAGCGTCGAACACAATGTTGTTGGTTGTGCAGGAATTGTAGAAGCATGGAAAATATTAGAATAATGATCCATGCGGCTCTGAGTAAGAAGCTTATGCGGCTCACACAGGAGCGGCCCTATGCGGTTCAAAAGAAGACTCCAATCGCATGCGGCTCGGGAGCGTATGCGGTTCAGCAAGGCATATACGGCTCGATGGACGCCATGTGTGATCCTTCCCTACAGCTGGTCGTTTGAGTAGTGGCCTCATTTATTGCTCCAGCACGATTCACTGTGGCGGCCCTGACATAAAGTTTCATAATGGCCTTGCCATAATGACTGACTCCTCGGGAAAAGAAGAAAATCTCTGACCAAATTCGTCAGAAGTCCCAGATTGCCACGTAGCAATCAGTCATATGCGGCTCCCTGAGAACCCGTTCCATACGGTTCGATACAACGCTAGCTCATGCGGCTCCCTGGGAACACATTCCCTGCGGCCCAATACAACGCCAGCTCATGCGGCTCACAAAGATTACGCATATGCGGCTCGATGAAGCATCGTCCTATGCGGCTTACAAAGAGTATCTCTCTGCGGTTTGAGGATCGTCAATCCTATATGGCTCTGACAGGACTCACAATTAAGACACGTGGCATGGGATCAATAAGAGATTTAACCGAATCTCAACAAATATATTTGACATCATCGTCATAATTACTGAGATCAGGACATATCATTTATCATCAAGCTAATGGGACACGTGGCGAGCAATCAGACATTGGCATAATCAATCACGAGGATTTAAAGCAGCTAGCATTAATTGCTCATGAGATACGATGCTATCCGTATTAATGACCGAGATTCACTATAATCAGGATCAAGGGTTCAGATAGAATGAAGGAGCACCGACATTCCAAACAGATAATCATTAGCAAACCCTAATGATCACCCCCTACTCTTATAAATAGCCAGCATTATTCCCCTGTAAAAAAAAAGGGTCGGCAACAAAAGAATAAAAAAATAAGAAGAGAGAGATCTACACAGAAAGAGCTCCCCCCTTTTTTCTTGATAATCACAGAGAGAGAGAAGCCAGGAGAGCAATTCGAGGAGAGCAAGAAGAGCATTTCTTCATCAACGTCGAGCAGATCTTCCCCGAGCCAAGGCTGCATACTGATCGTCCAAGGAGTAAGGCAGAGCGGCCGTCGCTTTCCCGAGCCTCTATCGTCACCCCCAGAATCAAAAATAAACAATCGTACTTAGTCTGCTGTACCTAGGTTTTCGTCCCTAGGCTTTCTTTGTACGAGCGAGTTTGTATTGTGAGTCTAAGTTCAGTCCTCCGATAATTGTTCTGTTCTTTTACAATCAATGGCAAACACGATGGCGACTCTGCTGGGGACTAACTTCTCCACGGCTGAGGAGTTGGTGACGCAATCAGATGCAGCCAAACTTGGCTCCACATAAAAGAAGATGGTCGTCCGCTTCGACCAACAGGCGTTCGAAGAGATGCTCTCTGAAGGCAGCGCTGGCCCGGCCCAGAAGCGCACCCGCACCACGAAGGCTTGTAAAGAATGGAGACCGAAGTCATTTGCTCCTCCTCAAGCCCTCGATGGGATGCCCTCTGTTGCTCAAGATGGCGAAAAGGATTCTCCTGCGGTCCCACTTCAGATCGTTGACAACTCTGCTGTCCCCAAGTCCGGCAGAAGAAAATATTATGATGCTGGACTTGCAGGGACAAAGAGGGACTCTACGCGGACCGAACCGCAGAAGAATATTAGCCGCAAGGAGAAAGCCCATGCGGCTACATCCGCCAACCGTATGAAGAAAACTCATGCGGCTACTTCTGTCAGCCGCATAACTTATGCGACTACAGTTCCCGACAGCATGGATGAGACTCATGCGGCCAGTAAAGTCAATCGTTTGCAGAAAACCCATGCGGCCACAGATGCCAACCGCATGCGGCCAGCCTGCACGGTCGTGACCCCTAGCCGCATAAGAACTCGTCCGACGACAGGAGACAACCGCATGCAGACATCCTGCACGGTTTCCGCTCCCAGCCGCATAGTATCTGCTCCATGCTCCTCTCGATCAGTTTTCGACCGTCTCGTACGGTCCGAACCCTGATGACTCTCTGGATGATAAGCCAGACTCTGTGATGTTCAACTTGGACTCTTCCTATTATGCACCCACAAGTGCTAGAAAGAAGAAGTCTAGGGCAGCGCGGGCTCATCAAGCCCAGACAGCTGCCCCAACCTCTGACTATCAGGGCGTCCCGCTGATTATCACACGGGCCTCTGATGGGAAGTTGTACAGAACCGCTCAAGTCCAATCCCCGGCAGCGAACGGACAGAGTGGTTCCTCTGACCTGCGTGAGGCGATCCTCCACAAACGCAAGGAAAGAGAAAGGGCCTCGGCGTGCAAAGAATCCTTACATGGATGTCACTGCACCCAGATCATCGTCAACTGCTGCTGCAACAATGTGGCAGTGACGGAAGATCGTCCGTCCGTCTTCCACAGACTACAACACCCGAACTCAGAAGATGAGGCACCTCCTGTTGTCTCCTGCAATTCTGCTCAGAAGGTCCCCGCCGAGGGGAGAGAGAAGAAGACAAGCATCTCCAGTCCAAAGATATCTGCCACTACAGCTAAGAAATTGTCGGTTAAACGGTTGCCCTCCACCGGAGTATACCAACACACCCGTTCGAAGACAAAATCTGCTGCAACAGGAGACTCATCGTCCCCGACCCTGGGGGTCATAGGAGCTGGTGGTAGTACTCCTCCGAACGTCCATAATAATCCAACGTTTCAAGGAGACGAACCCCGAGAAACAACCCTCCCATCGGGTACAACAGATGCTGATGTCCCCGAGGACATCCATGATTCTCGAGATGAAACAAGCTCCGAAGCTGGGGGTACTGTCCCTTCCGAGTCCGAACCTAAAGAGAACAGCCCCACATATCCAGATGATTTCTCGACGCGTGGGTACGACTCGGAGGGTACATCCTCCACCACTCCCTCCGTCACTCCTCATGTGAAGACGGTATTCATGACAGACAGCAATCAAGGCGGTTCCAGCGATCGCCAGCGCATCGACACTTTGGAGGCCATATTGTATGCCTTGGTCAAGTCTGTAGACGAGATCAAAGCGGCACTTCCTACTCTGCAGGGAGTGACACCTGGCCAGACAAGCACGGGTCCCGCAATCAACGTAGATTCAAATTCAACGGCACCAAACCAGGGTAATAATCCTCCCGAGATAACGGCCCCTACCGCGACAGATGAGGCCCGAGAAGTAAGAAGAGAGGTTCAGGAGCTCCGAGCAATGTTCCACGCCCGAGAAAACTCTCAAGACCTCAGAATACGGCAACCATATCCTGCTGAATGGAGGGATGTTCCCTTTCCGCCAAGATATAAGCCGTTCAATATCAACCCATATGATGGCAAGACTTCAGCAAGTTGATACATCACTTACTTTGAGGTCACTACCGACCATCTGCCCCATGATGACGCTATCCTCACGCGGTTATTCATTGGGGCATTGGAAGGAGTCGCCTTCGATTGGTACCGCAACCTGCCAGACAATTGCATCCACTCCTTCGCTGGCTTCAAACGCTTGTTCTTGGAGAGGTTCTATGAGGTAGGGCAGGACGTTACGATGTCTACCCTCATGGACGTCGTTCAAGGAGAGAAAGAACTGACGAGAAATTACATTGAGCGGTTTCGTCAAACCGCAATGAAGTTACCATCTGGCAACCCGGACTCTTCTTTGATTGAAATTTGCCAAAAGAGACTACTTCCAACAATTAGTCTCTGGATGGGCGAAAGTCAGTTCAAGGACTGGAAGGCTTTTATCATCAGTGCTACAAGTGCTGAAGAATGATTGAAGAAGGCTCGCCAACTGGGGTTGCATATCTCGGAGGGAGAGAACAAGAGCAAGCATCCCAACACCAGCAACGATAATGGGGGTAGCCCCTCCAACAACCGGGATAACAAAAGCAAGCAGGCTATGGTGACCGATACAGCCCAGAAGCCCGAGCCACAGCCGGCAGACAAACAATGGCCTCAAATCACTTATTCCTTTGAAGACGGTCACATCAAGCCTATCTTGGACATGCTTATACAAGGAGATAGGATTCAGCTTCCTCCACCAAGACGAAAGCCTCGGCCGGCTGATCTGGAGAACCCAAAGTTCTGCCATTACCATCGCTACGTCCACCATGCTACACACGACTGCTACCAACTGAAACGGTATATCCAAAACCTCATCGATTCGAACACCCTGGCCATCGATTTCGAAGAGGTAACCGTGGCAGCCAACATGGTGTCCGTACAATTCGACAGCTTCCCTCCAACAGAGACTCAGGACGGGGTTATACCCATCCCTCTGGCAACAATGAAGATTGCTAATCTGCCGCCTGCTCGCGATCAAGCCGCTGGTCTAGTACCCCTCACCACATCACGAGGGGAAATCATGTGGGTCCATCCGAACCTAGTCCACGAGGTAACTCAGCCCTCTCCACCTTCTAAAAGGAAAAGTGAAAAAGTCAGATCCTGTCGCACTGCCTCGGCGGAAGAAGAAGAAGTCTCGGCCGCCACTACTCGATCTGGAACACAAGCCCAACCGGTGACCGAAAACGCGACTGATGATCATCCGCCCACTACCAATGATGCTCCGGGACCGGCTCAGCCTTCGACGACCGACAAGCTTAGGCCGAAGGAGACTCGCTTCGACAAGTCCCTCCGGAAGGAGACATCTCAGGGGCTGGAGAGGCCCTACAACTTCGACATCTTAGCACAATTAGCTAATACCCCGGCCAAATTGTCTTTATATGAACTCCTCAGGCTCTCAAAGGATGTCCGCACGGCTTTTAGTGAGGCGCTCCAAAATGCCGACGCATACTTGGCTCAGGTCAACCTCACGGGAGATAACCAACCTGCAGAGCTCCAAGATAGTGCGTGTACGAGAGCAATGCCCAATATCGTCTTCTTTCCGCAAGATATGCTCATCAAAACTAACCTGCATGATCGCCCGCTATACTACACTGGATACATCGGCGACGTAAAGGTGGACCGAATGCACATTGATCCTGGGTCCTCTATAAGCATCATTCCGAAGGGTCTGCTACATCATCTTCGCATTCCGATGCATCGCCTGACACCTACAAGCACCGCCATTAGCGGTTTCAATTCGGGCAGGAGCTACCCAATAGGGAAGATCCGTTTGAAGTGTCAGATCGGCGATCTCCAATCAGAAGTCACCTGTTATGTCATAGATGCCGACACTTCTTACAATATCCTTCTGGGGTGGCCTTGGATACACGATTACATGATCGTGCCTTCCACGCTACACCAGTGCTTCAAATATGTCGATAAGTACGGCTTCGTGAGGACAGAGTTTGCCGATATCGATCCCTTCAAGGGGGTCGAATCTTATTACTCAGACTCCTGTCTGTACAAAAAATCAAAGAAGCATCTGGTGGAAGAAGATGTGCAAGCTCACAACAAGACGGCTACAGGATCAGAAGAACCTCTAACGATCCACCTTCAGGCTCGCAAACCGGGCAATTCTGTACCCCTTACGGCCACTCTGCGTAAGGACGCAATCAGTCTCTCCGCACAAGAAGAACAGATGAGAATCCGGCTGCCAAGGTCCGGCCAAGCGCCGAGACCCATAACAGGGCCACTTACCATCAGACTATCGAGAGTCGGTCAGCTCTAAACGGAGAAGCCCAATCCCTCCGATAGACCGCTCACAATACGCCTTCCCAAGAAGGTTCTTCACCCCGATGCGAGGTCTGACACTTCAAGCGAACCAGCCACTCCTTGCTCCACGTCAAGTGCCAAACTGAGGGTCGCTAGTCCGCCAACAACTCCACGATCTACTCCATCAACTGAACCCCTGATGATCAAGTTGCCCAAATCATCCTCTCAGTCTGCATTTACACAGGGGGTGGCTGAAGAAGAGTTGGAGCTGGCCAAGTATGTGGCTGCTCATACTGAGACTTGCTCATGTTGCCCATCAACGACAACTTCCTGAAGAAGTATTACGTCCGAAACGACATCCAAAAAAAAAATCCCTGATGATTGAGTTATGTACCCTCCCGGTACTGCTGAACTCACATCCACTCCAGATTATCTAGTCATGTACCCGCTGGTACCACTGAACTCACATCCACATTCTCTCCAGATCACCGAGTCATGTACCTGCTAGTACCGCTGAACTCATATCCACAATATTCCAGATTTTTGAGTCATGTACCCTCTCGTACCGCTGAAATCACCTCCTCCTTCCACAAAAATCCCAAACTACCAAGTCATGTACCCGCTGGTACCTTTGAACTTACACTTTGATCACAAAATTTATGGATTGTCGAGTTATGTACCCGCTGGTACCCCTGAACTTATATCCCGGTCACTCTTTTAGGGAGAACGTTATGTATAAACATACCTCTGAACTTTTTTCCTGGAAGGGATCCTCCCTCATGATCCACTACCCGCACTCCCAGTGCACAAAAAGGGTAACAGATCCACAAATTTCCAAAACGGCCATGTCCTCATTACCTCTGAGTCGTTCCATTTCCGCCAAAAACAAATCACCCCTTTACATAGAACTTCCATGTCCTCATTACCTCTGAGTCGTTCTATGTACCCCTCTTCATTGAGCCCACTCCTGCCATGTCCTCATTACCTCTGAGTAAGTATGTCGATTCCCTTTAAACCTATTATTTGTACCCACAACCGGAGTACGCCAAAGATAATAGGTCCACAAATATCCTCCGTTGAGTTTTCTCCTGCCATGTCCTCATTACCTCTGAGTAGGAAGATTCCGCGGTGAAACAAAAACCCTCATGCTTGCCATGTCCTCATGACCTCTGAGTAAGTATGTTGGTTCCTTTTCATCCTATTATCCGTATCCTAAGCCAGGGTACGCCAAGGATAATAGGCCCACAAATGTCCTCTGTTGACCACAAACGTCCTCTGTTGACCACAAATGTTCGCTGTTGACTATGAATATCTTCCGTGAAGTCTCCCCTGCCATGTCCTCATTACCTCTGAGCAGGAAGATTCCACGGTAAAACCCTCATGCTTGCCATGTCCTCATAACCTCTGAGCAAATATGTTGGTTTCCTTTCATCCTATTATCCGTATCTTGAACCAGGGTACGCCAAGGATAATAGGTCCACAAATATCCCTTGCTAAGCTTCTTAGCATAAATCTACCTTCTCACCATGCCCCGGGAGCCCAGCTGCTCTACGGCATTCTTTTTTCCAATACCGAGAGCACCCATGACCACTTTGCCATGGCTGTTCCGGAAATCCTGACCAAACTTGTTATCCGTACCTAAAACCAAGGTACGCCCAGGGTAACAGATCCACAAATAATCCCCCAGCAGGTCCAATTCCACAAACACCACAAGTACAAGAAAGAGAAGATAAGTTGAAACATGCTCATTTATTCAAAAATTCAAAGTACTACATCATCTGGGATCACATCCCTTGACAAAAAGAAAAGAAAAACAGTAAAAGAAAACAGAAAACTGTTCACTGCTCTATGGTATTCTTTCGCCCGATACCAAGAACCTCCATATCCGCCTTACCGCGGAGTTGTCCTAGGTATCCCTATCAAACTTATTATTCGTACCTAAAACCAAGGTATGCCAAGGATAATAGGCCCACAAATGTCCTCTGCTGACCACAAATGCCATACTAGGTCCCTTAGTACATCCACATCTTTCCTCATCATCACATGCTTTTGGAGCCCAGCTGTTCCATAGCATTCTTTCATCCAATGCATAGAACTCCTATGTTGATAGCACCTCTGAGTTGTTCTATGTATTCTCATTCGAGTTCGCTCCTACCATGTCCATATCACCTCTGAGTAGGAAAGCTCTACCATCAACCTTATATTTACCAGGTCCATACCACCTCTGAGTAAATATGATGGTTCCCTCTCTCAACTTATTATCCGTACCTAAAACCAAGGTACGCCAAAGATGATAAGTCCACATAACATCCCCAGCGGAAGTACCCAAACCTATCACGTCCATGCTACCTCTGATTGGATTGCCACACCTAAACAAATCTACTTTCCATGCTTCATATTCAAAGTGTTCCAATTTTTACAAATTGAAAACTTTGAAGGGGGTCCTGTAGAAGCATGGAAAATATTAGAATAATGATCCATGCGGCTCTGAGTAAGAAGCTTATGCGGCTCACACAGGAGCGGCCCTATGCGGTTCAAAAGAAGACACTCAATCGCATGCGGCTCGGGAGCGTATGTGGTTCAGCAAGGCATATGCGGCTCGATGGACGCCATGTGTGATCCTTTCCTACAGCTGGTCGTTTGAGTAGTGGCCTCATTTATTGCTCCAGCATGATTCACTGTGGCGGTCCTGACATAAAGTTTCATAATGGCCTTGCCATAATGACTGACTCCTCGGGAAAAGAAGAAAATCTCTGACCAAATCCGTCAGAAGTCCCAGATTACCACGTGGCAATCAGTCATATGCGGTTCCCTGAGAACCCGTTCCATGCGGTTCGATACAACGCTAGCTCATGCGGCTCCCTGGGAACACATTCCCTGCGGCCTAATACAACGCCAGCTCATGCGGCTCACAAAGATTACGCATATACGGCTCGATGAAGCATCGTCCTATGCGGCTTACAAAGAGTATCTCTCTGCGGTTCGAGGATCGTCAATCCTATGCGGCTCTGACAGGACTCACAATTAAGACACGTGGCATGGGATCAATAAGAGATTTAACCGAATCTCAACAAATATATTTGACATCATCGTCATAATTACTGAGATCAGGGCATATTATTTATCATCAAGCTAATGGGACACGTGGCGAGCAATCAGACATTGGCATAATCAATCACGAGGATTTAAAGCAGCTAGCATTAATTGCTCATGAGATACGATGCTATCCGCATTAATGGCCGAGATTCACTATAATCAAGATCAAGGGTTCAGATAGAATGAAGGAGCGCCGACATTCCAAACAGATAATCATTAGCAAACCCTAATGATCAACCCCCACTCTTATAAATAGCCAGCATCATTCCCTTGTAAAAAAAAAGGGTCGGCAACAAAAGAATAAAAAAATAAGAAGAGAGAGATCTACACAGAAAGAGCTCCCCCCTTTTTTTTGATAATCACAGAGAGAGAGAAGCCAGGAGAGCAATTTGAGGAGAGCAAGAAGAGCATTTCTTCATCAACGTCGAGCAGATCTTCCCCGAGCCAAGGCTGCATACTGATCGTCCAAGGAGTAAGGCAGAGCGGCCGTCGCTTTCTCGAGCCTCTATCGTCACCCCCCAGAATCAAAAATAAACAATCGTACTTAGTCTGCTGTACCTAGGTTTTCGTTCCTAGGCTTTCTTTGTACGAGCGAGTTTGTATTGTGAGTCTAAGTTCAGTCCTCCGATAATTGTTCTGTTCTTTTACAATCAATGGCGAACAGGAATGAAGTCCTCCAGTTGGTGAATTTAGGGAACTTCTGCGACAGAGTCATGCGCCCATGTGACAGAGTCCTCCAGTTGCATATCTGCTATGACACTAGTAGGATATGCACAGCGAGCCTTCGGAAGCCAAGTCTTGAGAGACTTGTTTGGCTTCGCTAATTTTGAGGGAGTAGAGCCATCCCTCCAGAGCATCTCTTCGAACGCCTGCTGATTGAACTTTACGATCAACATCTTCTAAGTGCTCCTCACTTGTATCGGATTGCGTCACAACCTTCTCGTTAGAGAAAAAGGTAGTCCCCAGCAGAGTCGCCATTTTTGTGGACACACACAAAAAGAAGAAGAAAATGCTATCTTTTTTATTGGCGTAAGGTACCACAAATCTAGTACGCCTGAGAGATCCTGTATTGAGGATCCCCGAGTACAAAAATGAATTCTGGGGAATGGGACGATGGAGATCAAGCGGCAGTTGCTCCTTTACTCTGTTAACACTCCGATTACAAAAGTGGAAGAAAACCTAAGAAAATTGCTAACTCTCGGCTCACTGGCAAGAAGTACAGCAATTTGGCTCTTGAAAATGCTATGTGTTATGTGTTTTGAAGAGGGATTAGTCCCCTTTTTATAGTCGTTCTTGAGCTGGAATGATGTTATGCGCCCACGTGAGGTAAACAAACTGGTTTTCATGTGGGCATATAGTCCTGCCTTGGGCGCATAGGGTGTAGGCGCATGCAGGCTGCGAGATTGTGGGTTGGTCGTGGTGTTTACATGGCCACATGCTTTGGTACACGACTGCTCGTGGAGACTTACGTAGCCGTACGCTTCGGTGCACGTTTTTATCATGGCTTTGACCGAGTCAGGCTTGGGCGCATAGCCATGGCTCAGGCTATGCGCTCTCCTTTTGGGGGGGCTTGTCTTGGGCGCATGGAGCTTCACTGGCTGGGCGCACTATAACACCTAGTTTTCCAAATGAGGGTAATTTTGAACTTTTGTAAAAATCTTTCGTTTAATATTAAATAATGATTTATGGTGAATTTTAATTAATTTAAAATTATTTAAATTAGTATATTGTAAATTTGATGTTTTTCTAGTGTAACCTTAGAACTGTTTAGCCCAGAGACTAACCATGACCATGGAGGCCTAACCCATGTGATTAGATTAGCCAATTACCACTTTCTAGGCTAAGGGTATTTTGGTCATTTTTTGACTTTTGAATTATTTAGGATTTTGATTAATTGGTGAATTTTAGATTATTTTAATAATATTTAAATTAATGTATTATGATTTTGGTCATTTTTTATATTTTAATATTTTAGGAATTTTTATATTTTAAAATTGATTTTATGGGATTTGTTAAGTCGGGTTCAATTTTTATCTCGTTCCGACTTGTGTTAGTGATCCGGATAGCTTAGACTCTAGACGGGACCCCAAGATTAGTTAGGCATGGCCCACAAACCCTACTAATTAAGTTAGTGTCATTAGACTAATCCCACTTGCTTAGAATGGTTAAATTAGAGACTTAAACTTGACCTTTTTGACACAAACCTTGTCATGACTTAAGTTGACCCAAAGGAGACTTGTAGGGGCATCTTGGACATTTCACATTGGCCCATTAGGCATGTATGGACAACCACCTATAGGGGGAGAGGTGTCCCTCTCTTTCATTTCACACTTACCTCTCTTTTTTCCTAAATTTGTTCTTCCCCAAACTTGAGAGCTTCCCTCTTGATTTTGATCTCCAAATCCCTCCATTCTTCTTCCAATCTTTGATCATTTCTTCTCATTCAACGAAGGAGGAGGTGCTAGCAAGGATTGGGAGCAAGGAACAAGGAAGGGTGTCCATTTTGGAGGAGCTTTCGTGTTGGAACCGAGTCCTTTGAGTGTATTATTGGGATCCCACTTCCAATATGTATAACCATCTCTCTATTTCAATTTTCCTTGCACTTTAGTTAGATTTGAATCCATTGGATCCACCCCCATGCATGTACAACCATTAGATTTTAATTTGAGACTCTTTGGAGTCCTCTTTAGGAAGTTTGAATAGGTTTTGTGTCCTACTTGTGGAGTTTCCAATGTAGGACACCCCACGTGTTTGTGTTTATGCAAATAGGCTATTTTGTGGTTTAATTTCAGTTTTAAGATGGTTAGAATGAGTTTTATTTGGATAGCTATGTTGGTATCCAAGTATCTTGGCCTACATGTGTTTTTTGTCCAAAACAACCCAAATTCGTCATAATTGTTATCCACGTTTTTAGTAGCCAGAGCAGCTTAGAAATGCCATAACTACTAGCTCAAGACTCCGATTAATCTCCTATTTTTTTTAGAAGAACCGTATCGAAGTTAGCATTCCCAATATATATACTAATAGGCCAAATTCGTTATATAACTTTCTGTAAAACTGTTTGAGTGTCAGTTGTTCGAATGATGAACGCGTTTCGGTGTTTTCGCGATTTCGAGAGCTTTCGGACACGAAAATCCGATCCATTGGAAGTTTTGAAAAGCTAATACGAAGAGCTACAACATACTATAATTCTAGAATTTAGTGAAGTCCCAATTGGTACAGTATTGGTGTTAAGTAGAAGAGTGACTATGCGACATAGGTATTTTGTGTAACCTATGAGCCTAATATGGATGTCATGTGAATGTAGGTATCATAGGTTGTCAAAAATATGTATGATATAGTACATATATGTATATATATATATATATTTTTTTTTTTTTTATAATATATGTTAGTATAGTGTGTGTGTTTGAATGAGATAAGGATGTGTGTGGTTAGTGGAGAGAAGTGAGATTGATAGAGGATATGTGCTAGTGTGTGTTTGATGTTTTATAGATGGTAGTGTAGTATGTGCGTTGTGAAGGTGAAAGAGTTGGGAGGATCATGCCATCCTATTTGACTTGAGGCTAGTGTGGTTTGTTGAGTGATTTGTGTTTTGGTTGGGTGGTAGTGTATTTGTATATAGATGTGTGTGGATATGTTAGAAGAGAGGGAGTAGATTTGGTATATGTGTTTTTGTGTGTGTTAGTATTGGAGTGGATAGGAATTTAGATGTTGTATGTATGGATATGTTAGTATGTTAGTGGTTATGTTAGAATCTATGTAGAGGTTAGAGGTATCTTAGAAGTTAGATAGTGATATCTTATATAATTAGATAGTTAGTTGTGTTAGTCTATATTATTGTTAGTTAGAGATGACATATGTTAGTTGGTTAGAGTTAGAGATGGATATATATACATATATGTTATGGTTAGATATTAGTTAGTGGATGTTAGTTGTGTTAGGTTTCTAAGTTAAAATAGATGGTTAGAAGTTATATGTTAGAATGTTGTTAGTTGAGGTATTGGTTAGATTTTGATATGTTAGATACCTATGATATGTTAGTATTAACTAGTGTCTAGATGTTGGAAATCTATAGCTAGTTAGTATCCTATCTTAGTATCTTAGTATACTAAGAGTGGGATCTTAGAATAGTGGGTATCGTAGGATACTCAAGTTAGTATCTCAAGGTAAATCAGATTTACCTTTACTTTTAAGGTAAATGAGTTTACCTTATAACCAAGATATGGTATCAAGATACCAAGATATGGTATCGAAATACGAGGGTAGAGTGTTAGAACATCTTAGTAGGGTATTGAATGATAAGTAGGGTGAGGGTAATGTAGGCAAGGGTATGGGTTAGAGGCTAAGGTAACGAATTTACCTTGGTAGGGTAATGGGATAAGAGTTAAGGTAATACCTATAACTAAGATATGAGTTTAATATATTTAAGATATGGTTAGAATTAGAATAACTTGGTTGGTAATGGTTAGGAATAGGGTAAATGACTTAGGGTTGACCCTATTTGACCATGGTTGACCGTTTTGACTAAAAGTCAACCAAAAGTCAACTTTAGCCTAAAATTGACCAAAACTTGACCAGAGTTGACCAGTTGACCAAAAGTCAAGTATGAGTCAACCATTGACCTAGTTAACCTAAAGTGGACTATGAGTTGACCAGGGTTGACCATTTGACCAAAAGTCAACTGTAGGTCAACCTTTGACTTAAATCGACCTAGTTTGACTTGCCTTGACTTAGTTTGACTTTGTTAGGCTTAGTATAATTTAGATTAACTTTGTATAATCTAGTTTGACCTAGATTGGCTTAGTATGACTTAGATTACTTAGATTGACTTAGCATGACTTAGTTTGATTTCGTTTGATTTAGTTTGACTTAGTTGACTTGGTGTGACTTAGTTTGACTGAGTTTGACCTAGATTTACATAGCATATACTAGAAATCATGTCATACACTGTTAAACCCTAATTAATTCATGATATCTCATCTTTAGGTCTGTGACATCACTCTGAGCATCTATTTTTACTGACAGCTCAAGACCGCAGGCGAGTACATTCTCTGATAGTTCTCTCATTTATTTGTCAATTACTATACTTAAGTTCTAGTTAGTTATATGTGATTCTCTATTACAACACATATGGATATTTCTGAATTCATGTATGCGACACACATACTATATTGTCTGGCCTCTATTACTGGAATCATTCTGGAATCATTGCTGGTATCATCATGTTTGGCCGGACTCATCTCGATTCTTGTGTCGTATTCTGGATTCACTTGTACTTGCTGGAAGGAGAAATACTTGAGTAAGACATGTAGATATACCCCAATTCTGGAATCACCCTACATGCTAGAATCAAACTGGAATGATAGCCATCTCACACCAGGCCAGGTGTGTGATGTGCCGGATTACCTATAGCCGTTTACATGTCGATCTCGGTATTTTAAAACACACTATTAGAGTATAGTCTGGACTCACCCTGGAATCTTTGATCACTGACTGGAATCATCTTATACTGGACTCATCTTGTACTAGAATCTCCTGGTATCATATTTA
Source organism: Iris pallida (assembly GCA_029216955.1). NCBI lineage: Eukaryota > Viridiplantae > Streptophyta > Magnoliopsida > Asparagales > Iridaceae > Iris > Iris pallida. The sequence continues at coordinate 94,736 of JANAVB010023222.1, forward strand.
TGTTGTCTGGACTTACTTTAGTTTTACACTTGTTTACATTTACTGTATGGACTTATATCATGTTACTCTAGTTCAACTAGTTTCTATTTACAGTCTTTATCGCCATAATTCTTCTCTTGTTTAGTTACTATACTTTTCTTGTATCTCAACTGTTCTCTATACCATCACCAAAATATAAACTACCATATTCATCAATACAACTGTCTATAACTGCTTTGTAGTTCTTTGTCATTTACTTGAGTTTTCTAGATGAGATGTACTCATTTCTGTCCTGACTGGACCTATTAAAAATTTTACAGATGATTGCCCTGAGGACACTTGCCCTACTTACTATGGACCAGGAGATGTTTTAGCTACCTTTGGTCTCGACACTCAGAGTGATCGTGAGATTAGCTAGTTGACTTGGTTTAGTTTCATATTTTAGAACTTGAATTGTATTAAGTTGAGATATGTTTCATTTTGAGATTGTTTGAGATTATTGTTATTTAGTATTTGGTCTTGTTGTTATTATTTAGTCTTAGTTATAAGCTTCTGTGTTATCATATCATGCTTAGACTGTGATTGAGATTCTATTATATCTATACTTGTCCTCCATTCGGAGTTGAGATTTTGACAAGTACATTATATAATTACGTGAGTTGTTGGTTATATAGTAACCTAGAACAGCGTTCTACCGCCGACACTGCGGCGTAGGCAGGGCGCTGTTATGTACTCGTACCCTCACAGTGGGTACAGGTCGTGACACGTTTTTAGTGGTAGCCCATGCAGGTCGAGAGTCGCATTAGTACGATGTCGTAGTAGTACAACGATTAGTTGTACTGCTGCGCGCCTGCGATAGGAACTAAGGAATAGGCTTTAGTTGAGAGAGTACTCAATCACAATTAGGACTACTTGAGAAGATTTCTGCGATGACCCTTGAGAATCTCATTATAAACTATCTCGAAATTGGATTATGACAGTATTTGCCTATCTTCCTTGTTCATCGTTGAATTTGATTCTTGGTATTCATTATTGACTTGATTTTATACCAAGATAATATTATGGTCTAGGTTGCCTCAGTCATGGAATCTAGAGTCTTCTACAGCCATATTAGCTAGTTTGGCGATGAGATAGAGTCTGATTTTGGATGTATTTCTCGGGTGTGGAAATTTAAAGTTTTTGCAGCCAAGCTAGCGGCAATACAAAAATTTTAAATACCATGATTCTAGAGGTATGTACATTAGTTGCGGACTCTATGGATTATCACAGCCATAATTACTGGTGTGACGAGGATTCTGGTAACATGGTTCTGGATAGACGGGTATGATTATCAGATTGCAGAATAGATACCATATAGATGGTGCCCTAGTATAATTGAGTGGAATATCAGTGTGGATATTACTTGAGTGTCATGGATTAGATAGAGGGAGCTAGGCTACCTGTAGCGCAGTACCGTGTCCCGCACCATCAGAGGGATATACCCCAGAGGGGTAGGGCTTTTGCGCTGACAGTCGAGTAGACCGACGCTACGGGTGACGGATTAGCAGGTCTGTCTTTCATGTTCTTCTTTCCATCTTGTTGTGTGATTCCATTAGTACCTGTCATGATGTTTTGTACTGTGATAGATAGTATAGTGACCCTGATCAAGACCGTGATATCACGACCAGTAGGACCACAATTTACATGTTTTAGATATAGTTTTCTTAACCTTGATTGTTGGAGGTTTAACCTAGAAGGAGTACGACCATCTTAATTTCGAGAACGAAATTTTTCTAAGGGGGGTAGACTTGTAACACCCAATTTTTCAAATAAGGGTAATTTTGAACTTTTGTAAAAATCTATCGTTTAATATTAAATAATGACTTATGGCAAATTTTAATTAATTTAAAATTATTTAAATTAGTGTATTGTAAATTTGATGTTTTGCTAGTGTAACCTTAGAACTGTTTAGCCTAGAGACTAACCATGACCATGGAGGCCTAACCCATGTGATTAGATTAGCTAATTACCACTTTCTAGGCTAAGGGTATTTTGGTCATTTTGTGACTTTTGAATAATTTAGGATTTTGATTAATTGGTGAATTTTAGATTATTTTAATAATATTTAAATTAATGTATTGTAATTTTCGTCAATTTTCATATTTTGGGAATTTTTATATTTTAATATTAATTTTATGGGATTTGTTAAGTCGGGTTCAATTTTTATCTCGTTCTGACTTGTTTTAGTGACCCGGGTAGCTTAGACTCTAGACGGGATCCCAAGATTAGTTAGGCATGGCCCACAAATCCCAATAACTAAGTTAGTGTAATTAGACTAATCCCACTTGCTTAGAATGGTTAAATTAGAGACTTAAACTTGACTTTTTTGACCACAAACCTTGTCATGACTTAAGTTAACCCAAAGGAGACTTGTAGGGGCATCTTGGAAATTTCACATAGGCCCATTAGGCATGTATGGCCAGCCACCTATAGGGGGAGAGATGTCCCTTTCTTTCATTTCACACTTGCCTCTTTTTTTCCCTAAATTTGTTCTTCCCCAAACTTGAGAGCTTCCCTCTTGATTTTGATCTTCAAATCCCTCCATTCGTCTTCCAATCTTCCATCATTTCTTCTCATTCAACCAAGGAGGAGGTGCTAGCAAGGATTGGGAGCAAGGAGCAAGAAAGTGTGTCCATTTTGGAGGAGCTTTCGTGTCAGAACCGTGTCCTTTGAGTGTATTATTGGGATCCTACTTCCAATAGGTATAACCATCTCTCTATTTCAATTTTCCTTGTATTTTAGTTAGATTTGAATCGATAGGATCCACCCCCATGCATGTACAACCATTAGATTTTAATTTGAGGCTCTTTGGAGTTCTCTTTAGGAAGTTTGAATTGGTTTGGTGTCCTACTTGTGGAGTTTCCAATATAGGACACCCCATGTGTTTGTGTTTATGCAAATAGGCTATTTTGTGGTTTAATTTTAGTTTTAAGATGGTTAGAATGAGTTATATTTGGATACCTATGTTGGTATACATGTATCTTGGCCTACATGTGTTTCTTTTGTACAAAACAACCCAAATTCGTCATAATTCTTATCCACATTTTTATTAGCCAGAGCAACTTAGAAATGCCATAACTCCTAGCTCAAGACTCCGATTAATCTCCCATTTTTTTTAAAAGAACCGTATCAATATATATATTAATAAGGAAAATTCGTTATATAACTTTCTCTAAAACTGTTTGAGTGTCAACTGTTTGAAAGATGAACGAGTTTCGGTGTTTTCGCGATAACAGGAGCTTCCGGACACGAAAATGCGATCTGTTTGAATTTTCGGAAAGCTAATACGAAGGGCTACAACATGCTTTAATTTTAGAATTTAGTGAAGTCCCAATTGGTACAGTAATTGTTTTAAGTAGAAGAGTGACTATGCGACATAGGCATTTTGTGTAACCTATGAGCCTAATATTGATGTCATGTGAAAGTAGGTATCATAGGTTGTCAAAAATATGTATGATATAGTACATTTATGTATATATATATATTATTGTTATGTTATATATGTTAGTATAGTGTGTGTATTTGAATGAGATAAGGATGTGTGTGGTTAGTGGAGAGAAGTGAGATTGATAGAGGATAAGTGCTAGTGTATGTTTGATGTTGTATAGATGGTAATGTAGTGTGTGTGTTGTGAAGGTGAGAGAGTTGGGAGGATCATGTTATCCTATTTGACTTGAGGCTAGTATAATTTGTTGAGTAATTTGTATTTTGTTTGGGTGGTAGTGTGTTTGTATATAGATGTGTGTGGATATGTTAGAAGAGAGGGGGTAGATTTGGTATATGTGTTTGTGTGTGTGTTAGTATTGGAGTGGAGAGGAATTTAGATATTATATATATTGATATGTTAGTATGTTAGTGGTTATGTTAGAATCTATGTAGAGGTTAGAGGTATCTTAGAAGTTAGATAGTGATATCTTATATAAGTTAGATAGTTAGTTGTGTTAGTCTATGTTAGTTAGAGATGACATATGTTAGTTGGTTAGAGTTAGAGATGGATATATATACATATATGTTATGGTTAGATATTAGTTAGAGGATGTTAGTTGTGTTAGGCTTCTAAGTTAAAATAGATGGTTAGAAGTTATATGTTAGAATGTTGTTAGTTGAGGTATTGGTTAGATTTTGATATGTTAGATACCTATGATATGTTAGTATTAACTAGTGTCTAGATATTGGAAACCTATAGATAGTTAGTATCCTATCTTAGTATCTTAGGATACTAAGAGTGGGATCTTAGAATAGTGGGTATCTTCGGATACTCAAGTTAGTATCTCAAGATAAATGAGATTTACCTTTACCTTTAAGGGAAATGAGTTTACCTTATAACCAAGATAAGGTATCAAGATACCAAGGTATGGTATCGAAATACGAGGGTAGAGTGTTAGAACATCTTAGTAGGGTATTGAATGATAAGTAGGGTGAGGGTAATGTAGGCAAGGGTATGGGTTAGAGGCTAAGGTAACGAGTTTACCTTGGTAGGGTAATGGGATAAGAGTTAAGGTAATACCTATAACTAAGATATGAGTTTAACATATTTAAGATATGGTTAGAATTAGGATAGCTTGGTTGGTAATGGTTAGGAATATGGTAAAGGACTTCGGGTTGACCCCGTTTGAACATGGTTGACCGTTTTGACTCAAAGTCAACCAAAAGTCAACTTTAGCCTAAAATTGACCAAAACTTGACCAGAGTTGACCAGTTGACCAAAAGTCAACTGTGAGTCAACCATTGACCTAGTTAACCTAGAGTGGACTATGAGTTGACTAGGGTTGACCAGAGTTGACTATTTGACCAAATGTCAACTGTAGGTCAACCTTTGACTTTAATCGACCTAGTTTGACTTGCCTTAACCTAGTTTGACATTGTTGGGCTTAGTATAATTTAGATTGACTTTGTATAATCTAGTTTGACCTAGATTGGCTTAGTATGACTTAGATTTACTTAGATTGACTTAGCATGACTTAGTTTGACTTAGTTTGATTTAGTTTGACTTAGTTGACTTGGTGTGACTTAGTTTGACTGAGTTTGACCTAGATTTGTATAGCATATACTAGAAATTATGTCATACACTGTTAAACCCTAATTAACTCATGATATCTCATCTTTAGGTCTGTGACATCACTCTGAGCATCTATTTTTACTGACAGCTCAGGACCGCAGGCGAGTACATTCTCTGATAGTTCTCTCATTTATTTGTCAATTACTGTACTTAAGTTCTTGTTAGTTAAATGTGATTCTCTATTACAACACATATGGATATTTCTGAATTCATGTATGCGACACACATACCATATTGTCTGGCCTCTATTAGTAGAATCATTCTGGAATCATTGCTGGTATCATCATGTTTAGCTGGACTCATCTCGATTCTTGTGTCGTATTCTGGATTCACTTGTAATTGCTGGAAGGGGAAATACTTGAGCAAGACATGTAGACATACCCTAATTCTGGAATCACCCTACATGCTAGAATCAAATTGGAATGATAGCCATCTCACACTAGGCCAGGTGTGTGATGTGCCGGATTACCTATAGCCGTTTACATGTCGATCTCGATATTTTAAAACACACTATTAGAGTATAGTCTGGACTCACCCTAGAATCTTTGATCACTGACTGGAATTATCTTATACTGGACTCATCTTGTACTGGAATCACCTGGTATCAGATTCATGTTGTCTGGACTTACTTTGGTATTACACTTGTTTACATTTACAGTCTGGACTTATATCATGTTACTCTAGTTCAGCTAGTTTCTATTTACAGTCTTCATCACCATGATTCTTTTCTTGTTTAGTTACTAAACTTTTCTTGTATCTCAACTGTTCTCTATACCATCACCTAAATATAAACTGCCATATTCATCAATATAACTGTCTATAACTGCTTTATAGTTCTTTGTCATTTACTTGGGTTTTCTAGATGAGATGTGCTCATTCCTGTCCTGACTGGACCTGTTGAAAATTATACAGATGATTGCCCTGTGGACACTTGCCCTACTCACTATGGACCGAAAGATGTTTTAGCTACCTTTGGTCTCGACACTCAGAGTGATCGGGAGATTAGCTAGTTGACTTGGTTTAGTTTCATGTTTTAGAACTTGAATTGTATTAAGTTGAGATATGTTTTATTTTGAGATTGTTTGAGATTATTGTTATTTAGTATTTGGTCTTGTTGTTATTATTTAGTCTTAGTTATAAGCTTCTATGTTATCATATCGTGCTTAGACTGTGATTGAGATTATATTATATCTATACTTGTCCTCCATTCGGAGTTGAGATTTTGAGAATACATTATATAATTGCATGAGTTGTTGGTTAGATAGTGACCTAGAACAGCGTTCTACCGCCGACACTGCAACGTAGGCTGGGTGCTGTTACGTACTCGTACCCTCACAGTGGGTACGGGTCGTGACACGTACTGGCTGGGCGCATAGAACTTCACTGGCTGGGCGCATAGAGCTTCACTGGCTTGGGCGCATAGGGCTTCTTTGCTAAAAAAATTTTATGCTTCTACACCTCTTGATCATTATCTTCTTCTTCCGAAAGATGTGTGGATGTCATGTTGGCTGACAACACTTTCCTGAATATTGGCCGATGTCACGCCCCGCTCCCGTAGGAGCGATCGTCCTCGCTAAGGCGTGATGCCGCACGAGCCTAGATTGCGCTCGTGCAAGGCGGGTTCCATAACGGCCGATTACAGCGGCTGCGACGGGGTCGTCGCACAGAAGTCCCGAGCAGAGACATTGAACACGCAGCGGAAATTTAGAACAAACACAAGTTATTCAAAGAAGCTCTTTTATTGATATTGAAACAACGGTTACATTGGGGGCACAAGGCCAAGATTACAATCACTCAAATACACTCGTCTCACATTACAAATCGCTCAGCTCTCTCTCATCTCTCGATACATATTGTCGATCCAGCGGAAGCTTCGGAAGGCGATGTCCATACATTATGTCCCATATAAGTCTTCGAATCCATGCGGCCGCACGCTTCGAATCGCCAAGGAACTCCGTGCCTCGACGCATCTAAGCGAGCTCCGCGCCACGAGCTTCTACCTGTGCCTGCATATAAACACTGTGTGGGTGTCAGTACCACTGTACTGGTGGAGTGAGCTCCTCGCCCACCCATACAAAACCGACACGTTTATTTTACTTTGTGCATTACAAGCCCCCTTACGATTGTCTTTCTAGTCTTGCCTTAGGATCGATTTTAGGACCGACGCTCGGCCTATTCAGTGTCTTTAGACCATCTCCGTGCCTTGCACTAATAACGTACCCATACTTTGCCCTAGACCTTTCTCGTGCTTGCATTGTCAATGTACCGACTCATACTTGTCTTTCGTAATATACTCTTGGACGTAACGACTAGGTCGTGTCAAATACTTGCCCTACGGCCCTTCTCGACTTAACTCGAAACGTATAACCCAACTTGTGGAACCGATGTTGAGAACTCAAGTACGATAACGTATCTCGTGCCGAAGCACGTGTCTTTACGTATAACCGAATCGTAGTCTTCATAACACTTTGGTGCAACCGAGCACACATTTCGCAACACATCGCATACCGTGCTTACGCTTCCTTTGTTACGACCGACACCGTGCATGCGGATTCACCGCTTAGCACGCCAAATATCTATATAAAAGGCCACTGGCATGACAAGCCATCGCGGACATAGCTCGGATAGACGGCGGGTCCTTCGATGCAAGGTAGCTAGCCCCATGGAAAGCCCCCGACTACCCACGCAATAAAAGCATGCTTTGCTATAACGTCTACCCCCTAGGATGACTGGGCCCGGTGCCCCGGCGTATAACCAGTCTAGGCAGAAAATCCTTGTCGACAAGGTGTCCAATGACCACGCACCTACGAGACATCTAAACTCACGTAAATGCATGGCCTACTTGTTGATACGATCGGAACTATACTTAGCAACTCGTGCTCTGAATCACACTTGGCATAACGTGCCTCGGGACCGCGAGACTCCCAACCGAGGGATCGCCTCGAACTTCTTAACGTGGATAGGAACGCGAGACTCCCAACCGAGGGACCGCCTCGAATACTTAACGTGGATAGGAACGCGAGACTCCCAACCGAGGGACCGCCTCAGACTTCTTTGTACTCGAGGGAACGACTACTACGTAGCCTTCCAACTTAACTCGAACAAACGTGTTCCTTAAGTGCCATGGACCGTGGCTAACTTTACATCGTGCCAATCGTGGCTCGTGCCTGTAACTGACTTCTGTCTTACGCGACGTTATCACCCAAGTCATACGTTATATGACGGGCCTTGAGATCGTGGGACTATTTAACTTGACAACTGCAGAACGAGCGGGACAGCACTTAGAATGACTTAGGTCGATCGGCATAACTTTGCCTAACTTATTTAAGCCTACAACTTAACTCGAGGGACGAACCATGGCTATGCCAAGCCTTGTGCAGTGAAAACGTGCATGCTTTATCGAGCATTTACGCGGGCGACGCCTATGACTTAGGCTAACTCATCGTTTGTGTCGAATACCAACTTTCCTTCTCCCAAGCCCCGGGACGAAGGACCGAGTGTCATTTTAAAGCACGCTGAGCCGACTTCTATTGAGACCGTGGGACCATTTTCCATGTTCTAAGACATTCCGACGGGTCGGGATTATTCCCTTAGCTATGTGCGTTCGTAGCTTTTATATTAGCCTACTTGTGCAAGTTGAAACCACACGAATTATTAAGTGAAGGCAGAGATGAGGCAAGTTCACCGAAACTCCCCCACCTGAGCGATATCTTCGAGTTGCCGTTGTAAGGCCAAGTCCGAACGCCGTCGGCGTTTCGATTCCTCCGATTGATTTTGCGGGACGGGGCACTACATCATACACCACTCAGAACAAGTCTCGTCCTCGAGACTTTCCTGAAGGCAAACCATCCTACCGTTTCTATAGCCAAGACTTAATCGTACACATTCCGCCTACGCGTTTCTTCGATTTGGAGCCACGCTCGTGCTATCGCTAACTTAGTCGTAAGGTACACTAATCGATCAACCAACATTTGAACTCGTTTCAAATCAATGATCACATTACCATCAACATTTCTTCGAAACTCACGATTCTAAAATCCTTGACACTTTTCCGTTTCTCAAGTCTCACTTGATTCAACGTATCACTTAGTTGGATCGTGCACATATTCTAGGCGTCCCTAAAATACATGCATGTCAGCCAAGCCTCGTGATAGAGAATCCGCCATCACCACTCGAGTCGGATCGTGCATATATTCGGGCGTCCCTGATATACGTGCATGTCAACCAAGACTCGCGAGTGGTGCCTCCGTAACACCTTTCGTTTCACGCTCGAACGCCTGCCTAACCGCTAGGCTATGTCTCTTTCGTCAGTACTGGAATCATAGTTCCCAAACAACGATATCAACACTGACCCCATCCTAAGGTCAAACCAAATCGTTGGTACGGGGTTTTCTACCCAAGCTCGCATCACTCCGATTTCTAAACATCGGGCATCGATTTCCTACGCACATTCCAATATCCGTCACACGGGGTACGAGTCGTTCGGTAAAGTCATCCTACGATAACTCACGTTTCAACCAATTCCATGTCGTATCAATATCGTTCGTTCATCAAACCGTTTCGCATAGTCTATCTCTTCGAACACGTTCGACATAATTTGCCTATCAATCGTTCCACGTCAAGCACGCTACGACACATTTCCTCTCTAAACCGTAATTCATATTTCACGTTTCCGAAATCATCTATTCCAATTCACGTAATCGATCACAAGGTCGTCCGATTTAACAATATGTTGCACCCCGATCTCACGCGAGTCAGATTATCTACGGTGGGCACGAATCACCATGCACGCTCCCGCGAGATAATCATTCTCATCAGGACGTAACACTTGTTTTGGGTCAAGACTAGTTCATTCACGATGCGTGGATTGGACCTACTCAATCCTCAAGTTTTATTCAATCATCATTCATAAGTCCTAACATCCTCGAATTTGACTTCGCATCAAACCAACAAGTCAGGACAATCAAAGTTGCCGCGTCCAAATTTTCTGAGTTCGAATATTCCTGCGACATGAATCACCATGTCAGCGCTCACGCGGAATGATCGTCCCAAATTTGACGCAACGCATGTGCGAGACTGGAGTTGCGCTCGCACAAGACAAGACTGTCGACGCTGTGGTTATCCGCGTAACCATCAAGACACGATCACTTTCATCCAAAGTACTAAGTATAGTGTCCAACCGAATAACAGCACTTGCACGATCGTCATTCACCGAGTCCGAGTACCTCCGAGTTATTGCATATCATCTTTGATACGCCTCAATACCATCGACAATATACGTAACCTGACGATCTTCGTTTGCAACGAATTCTGAGTCGTGCGAATGATGCTATCGTCCGACTGGATAATCTCCTCGAACCGTTCACCATATCAATTTCTTCAACCCAAATTCACGTATCGTTTATCCTTCTGTCTTAAGTCATCGACCAACGTATTTCCTCAATTCGTATCATTCCTTGCTAACTCAAACCATCGAGCAACATCGATTTCAATCCTCAGAGTCATTTGTGTAACTTCAAAATCGAACATTTCATGCACGCTACCTACCCGTCATGTTAACTTTTCGTATACGATCCGTATCAATTTCCTCGATTCGAACTCAATCGTTTTCGCGTTTCATACGCGTGCAATCCTCAATCTTTCGCTCGAATGCTTTCCAAGACGGACCATACACCACTCGGGATTCGAGTCATCCCATCTAGACCAAATCACATTCACGTTATTTGCTAAGACATTTTCAGATTCGTTCGACAAATCCCTAGCGTAATCGTTTATGTCGCATCGACGCACTAAGTCGTTCGCACTATTCCTGAAAATCCAGAACAATCTTCCGTGTACGCCTAAGCGTAGTCTGATAACGTTCCTATCGATATACACTCCAAGTGTATCACCGCTCCCGACCAAGCGGTACTTAATATCGGTTGTGACTCGTTTGCACCAAAAGGTCGAGGTACGCGATACGCGGACTAAATTGTGCCGCATAATCATCCCGTATGGACTATACTCCACGTTTTTCACACTTATTTGCTCATGTCGACGTAGGACTCGTTAGGCACGCACGCAACTTGCTAACTTTAGCACGCATTTTCTATCAACTCAAGGTCGGCACCGTTCGGCCCAAAGGCCACCACCTATCGATGCGTTCGATTGAACGCTTGTACGAGCTTTCGAAAATATTAGACTTATTGTATGGACATGCCGAGGGACGTTGAGAGAGAGAGCGTACCAACGATATCATGTTGCGGAAGCACAATTCAGAGTTTGCGAAACAACGGAGTTAAAGAATTCAATCGATAATCCAAGGACGTAAAGCCGTGCTCTGATACCATTATGTCACGCCCCGCTCCCGTAGGAGCGATCGTCCTCGCTAAGGCGTGATGCCGCACGAGCCTAGATTGCGCTCGTGCAAGGCGGGTTCCATAACGGCCGATTACAGTGGCTGCGACGGGGTCGTCGCACAGAAGTCCCGAGCAGAGACATTGAACACGCAGCGGAAATTTAGAACAAATACAAGTTATTCAAAGAATCTCTTTTATTGATATTAAAACAACGGTTACATTGGGGGCACAAGGCCAAGAATACAATCACTCAAATACACTCGTCTTACATTACAAATCGCTCAGCTTTCTCTCATCTCTCGATACATATTGTCGATCCAGCGGAAGCTTCGGAAGGCGATGTCCATACATTATGTCCCATATAAGTCTTCGAATCCATGCGGCCGCACGCTTCGAATCGCCAAGGAACTCCGTGCCTCGATGCATCCAAGCGAGCTCCGCGCCACGAGCTTCTACCTGTGCCTGCACATAAACACTGTGTGGGTGTCAGTACCACTGTACTGGTGGAGTGAGCTCCTCGCCCACCCATACAAAACCGACACGTTTATTTTACTTTGTGCATTACAAGCCCCCTTACGATTGTCTTTCTAGTCTTGCCTTAGGATCGATTTTAGGACCGACGCTCGGCCTATTCAGTGTCTTTAGACCATCTCCGTGCCTTGCACTAATAACGTACCCATACTTTGCCCTAGACCTTTCTCGTGCTTGCATTGTCAACGTACCGACTCATACTTGTCTTTCGTAATATACTCTTGGACGTAACGACTAGGTCGTGTCAAATACTTGCCCTACGGCCCTTCTCGACTTAACTCGAAACGTATAACCCAACTTGTGGAACCGATGTTGAGAACTCAAGTACGATAACGTATCTCGTGCCGAAGCACGTGTCTTTACGTATAACCGAATCGTAGTCTTCATAACACTTTGGTGCAACCGAGCACACATTTCGCAACACATCGCATACCGTGCTTACGCTTCCTTTGTTACGACCGACACCGTGCATGCGGATTCGCCGCTTAGCACGCCAAATATCTATATGAAAGGCCACTGGCATGACAAGCCATCGCGGACATAGCTCGAGTAGACGGCGGGTCCTTCGATGCAAGGTAGCTAGCCCCATGGAAAGCCCCCGACTACCCACGCAATAAAAGCATGCGTTGCTATAACGTCTACCCCCTAGGATGACTGGGCCCGGTGCCCCGGCGTATAACCAGTCTAGGCAGAAAATCCTTGTCGACAAGGTGTCCAATGACCACGCACCTACGAGACATCTAAACTCACGTAAATGCATGGCCTACTTGTTGATACGATCGGAACTGTACTTAGCAACTCGTGCTCTGAATCACACTTGGCATAACGTGCCTCGGGACCGCGAGACTCCCAACCGAGGGATCGCCTCGAACTTCTTAACGTGGATAGGAACGCGAGACTCCCAACCGAGGGACCGCCTCGAATACTTAACGTGGATAGGAACGCGAGACTCCCAACCGAGGGACCGCCTCAGACTTCTTTGTACTCGAGGGAACGACTACTACGTAGCCTTCCAACTTAACTCGAACAAACGTGTTCCTTAAGTGCCATGGACCGTGGCTAACTTTACATCGTGCCAATCGTGGCTCGTGCCTGTAACTGACTTCTGTCTTACGCGACGTTATCACCCAAGTCATACGTTATATGACGGGCCTTGAGATCGTGGGACTATTTAACTTGACAACCGCAGAACGAGCAGGACAGCACTTAGAATGACTTAGGTCGATCAGCATAACTTTGCCTAACTTATTTAAGCCTACAACTTAACTCGAGGGACGAACCATGGCTATGCCAAGCCTTGCGCAGTGAAAACGTGCATGCTTTATCGAGCATTTACGTGGGCGACGCCTATGACTTAGGCTAACTCATCGTTTGTGTCGAATACCAACTTTCCTTCTCCCAAGCCCCGGGACGAAGGACCGAGTGTCATTTTAAAGCACGCTGAGCCGACTTCTATTGAGACCGTGGGACCATTTTCCATGTTCTAAGACATTCCGACGGGTCGGGATTATTCCCTTAGCTATGTGCGTTTGTAGCTTTTATATTAGCCTACTTGTGCAAGTTGAAACCACACGAATTATTAAGTGAAGGCAGAGATGAGGCAAGTTCACCGAAACTCCCCCATCTGAGCGATATCTTCGAGTTGCCGTTGTAAGGCCAAGTCCGAACGCCGTCGGCGTTTCGATTCCTCCGATTGATTTTGCGGGACGGGGCACTACAGCCGATACTGGTATCGGAATCCCAGCTTGAGGCTTCCGATGAGTGAGAGTGTATGGCCTTTTTCTGCTTTTGAACTTTCTGGAGTTGTTGGAGGTATGGTGTAGCCCATTCCCCGTCGAGTGCGATCGTAATAGCCTTGTGACTTCCTCTTCAGAACTGGGAGTCGTCAAGGAAGACGTCGGCCTCTGCTATAGTTCAGACCTTGGCCGCTTTTCAAGTCGTAATCCATCTTCTAGATGAGGTACTTTGCTTGATTGGTGTACCAATACACTTGCATTCTGCCGGTATCAGGTTCTGGCTCGACAGGTGGGAGTTTTTGATGGCGCTCGACCTTGCCAAAGATGATAGGTTTCTCGTCCTGGTTCTGGGACGGAACTATATAATAGACTCTTTGATACAAGATGACTCAATTTACCTGATTGACAGTCATTATTTGTGTTTGCAACGATTGTAAGGCTTTATCTAAGGTATACATGGCATTCCAATGTAGAAGTCTAGAATAATTAAAGATAGCCTTTTAATGATAAAATACGAGATCTTGTCCCGAGGAATTACATCATCGGGCATCGACATTAACAGATATGTACCCTTCCAGTTTTTCGCTAGTGAGCACTTCTATCAGAGACGACATTGTCATGTCCTTTCCCCGTCGTAGAATCGGTCAAGGAACAGATGTATTACGTCGTCGAAGGAGAATATGCAGTTATTAGTGAGACTGCAGTACAAGTTGTAGACGACTCCCTTCAATGCTCAGATGAACAAACTTGTAAGCAGGGCATCTTCCTTTGAGAGATTTCCTGTCACGGAGTAGAAGTAGGTTAGATATCCGCAAGAAGACTCCTTCCCATCGAATGGCGTCAGTGCTTGTGGTTTATATTTGGGAGGATAAACGACTTTGTTCCATTCATGAGGGTAAGGTTGCCGGATCCCGAGCTTCTGGCATTTCACCTGTTTGTTTCGCGCTTCGAAGCAATCGTGCAGATGCCTTACCATCTTAGCCAACTCCTCTGTAGAGCTAGGCACAAGTGAGGGAGGCAAAGTGGGAAGCTCAGCCCCTGAAGGAGATGATATCCAGGGGCAGTGTAATGATCTATTTTAGAAGATACCCGTTGAGGGGGTATACTGGACTCTCCGTTAGCCCCAGGATCGACGCTAGTGGATACATGCGTTCTTGTCAAGGGATGAGAGGTTAGAGTATTCCGAATCTCAAACATCATTTGGGTTAAAGAATGCATGGTGGAGGAGAGTGTCTTGAGGCCATCTTCCAAGGTGTCCATGCGCCGAATGAGATCCGGAGCTGAAGTGTCGATATCTTCTTCGTCACCGCCCCCTGCCATATAGACGGGCATGACGTGGATGGAAGTAGATGGATCGGTTGATGCTTCGCTTTCAGCCTTATTTTGTTGTGGGAAGGTTGGCCTAAGAGCTTCTTCTTTCGACACTTCGTACTGGCTACCCCTAACTGCTTCGGTATCAGTGCCTTGGTGGATGCCCTCGTCTTCGAATGAGGGGTTATCAAGGATAGTCGGGGTTAGAATACCCCCAGCTTTAATCATTGTTGGAGCTTTTATCCTCAATCATCCCTGGCAAACCCCGATTGACTTGGTTACTGCCTGGTTCTTCTTCGGTCGGCTCTTTGATGGGCCAGCCGAGGTCGAAGAGTTGGCAGAGCTCGCCTTTCTTCTTGATGCATGGGAGTGGGAAATGACATGATACGAGGCAACCAGAGGTTTTGTCTCATCATCGGTTGGCACTCTTTTTTCGAGGCAATGTCAGATAGGTGCTTCTGGTTGCAGTTATTGGAACACAGACCGCCTTGGTGGTATAGTCGTTGTTTTGCAACAGCAGCAATTGATGGTGACCATGGCACAAGGATGCCCTGTTAAGGGCGCATCGTGCATGGAGGTCGTCTCTTCCGATCCACGTTTGTGAGTGATCACATTACGTAGATCATGAGGGGATAGTTTCACATTCATACCCTGTTTAGGTGCATGGAAAGGCCAAGCACTGGGTGACTATATGAATATTGCATCCGCTGATCTATTTCTAGTGCATGAGATGCGCCTAGATCGTTGGTGGGAAAGCAACATATATTAAGGCTTGAACGCACTTCATACGTATAGCCCACGTGGGCGCATGGGTATAAAGTCGCAGAACTTGCCCCACCCAACTTGGTTCCATACGCAGAAGATGCGCCCAAGTATGAAAAGGACTTCGAGAGTTGACTCATGGCTGGTGCCAAGGAACCCGAGTCAACTCTGTACAGCATACCATCAACTGTGCGCATGAGTTTCAGCACACATTTCTGGTTTGCTGCTGGCATAGCATGTTTGGGGTGCATGGTCCGTATTGCCTTGGACTTCTTCGTACTAGCTCGTAAAGGCACGTAGTACTTAGAATCCAAATTTTCCTCGCGATGACAAAGAGTGATTTTGTCGAAGATAGAAGTTTTCTCCTGTATGCCAGAGCTCATGAACGGGAGACTGGATGCGCCCCTGTTCTGTCAGCACATCTTCTTCGACTGGAAAGAAGAAGGTTGGGAACTGCCGTTGACGCTGGGATTCCCTGGCAGATGTGCTGCACTAGTGGCCGCATCTTGTTTGCTAAGAACATCAGCAGGAAGAGAGGTCTGCGACGGCACATCTCCTTCAGCGGTGGCGTTCGATGTATCACCTTTGCACACCCAGACTTGGCGGGTATGCTTTGGCTTTGGAAGCCGCTTCGAAGGACTCGTACTGCCTTTATAGATGAACTCCTCATACACCTCTTGATTGAGGTGCACCACAAGTGTCTTGTGGGAGGAGCCGAGCTTGTTGCCGTTAGATTGCGACACAACCTTCTCGTTGGAGGAGAAAGTAGTAACCAGCATAGTCCCCAGCTTCTTTGCCACTAGAACAAGAAGAACAAACTTTTTTGTATTAAACTTTTGTATCTAATTACAAACAGAACAAAGTATAATGTAGGACTTAGATGTAGTCCTAGGAGTACACTTTTGTTTTTATCTAGAAACCGTGGCGATGGAGTGAGTGGTAATACATTAACTCTATTGACGATCTCGAACTGTCTGAAGGTTTGGATTGCTCTGGAACGGGCAATTACTTGAAGAGGATTGAGACACTCGCAAGTGCTCTGGATGTTGATGTGGTTGAAGTATTCCGAAAGTAGGAAATGAACCGTGGAGTGGTTGAATGAAGGAATGATCCTTCTATTTATAGGCAGCAGAATGATCTGCTTATGCGTGCATATGTGTTATGCGCCTAGAGAGCTTGTATATAGGGACACCATGTGGCTGATGTTGTTGGGCGCATAGATGATGCGCCCCAATGTTGGTGCTGAATCTGTTTGAGCTGTAATATTGGCCTGTGGAGGAGCTGACACGTGGTAGTTGGAGATTCAGCTGTTGCTGAGATCTTGGGCGGTTAGCCCCCATTTATATACAAAACTGAGTCAAAATGACACGTAGCATGTGTTTATGGCTCAAATACCTCAGATTTGGTAGAGAGTAATCTCTGAGGATGCTCCTAGGATCTGTCGCATGGGGAGACTTGGTCTATGACTTTTAGGAGTCACAAGCAAGTCTGGGCGTATGGCTTTTGAGGTATATACAGAGCTTCTGGAACATGGCGGTAGAGGCATATGCATGGACTTGACTTCTGTCTATTAGGATCAGAAGCAAGCCTGGACATATGGGTTTTGAGGTGCATGCAGAACTTTGGCCGCATGGCCATGGAGGCGCATGTGAGTGGTCAGTCGGCCACGTGTCGAGACACAATTAACCGACATAATAAGTAATGATAAAGCTGACGTCGGCAGCTATTCGTTTTTTGTAAAAGCTGTCAACTATTCAGTCTTCGGGAAGTGTGCTACCAACTCTGTCACATAACATCAAATGCTTAATGGGTGACGTGTCTGAGTGGGCGTATCTCTGTGCATCACTGGGCGCATCATTTTGTGCTCCACTGGGAGCATTTGTACGGGTCGCATGGTGCTGACGAGCACAACCACTACGTGGCACATACTCATTGTTCAGTCTTTGCCGGATTTTTCGAGGCATTAATGACTTATTTGATGTTGAATTTTAAGGGGCAGAATAATCACCATAAATACAAGTTCATTGCACTGACTTTGGGAAAGTTCCTACTTGGCGTATGGTTTTGATTTGCCCTGGCCTATAAATAGCAGCGTAACAAGAAGTTTTTTTTCTCGTTCACTATCCTTCCAGAATGGATATAAACTCGACAGGTCCTCCTCCTTGGCGAGATGCTGCACTGAGGGTTGTAGATCTCCTCGTTCGACTGTGTGCCTTGATGTTGATTACTGGGTTTGGGTTTTGTCACGCTCCAGTTTTCGTTATGCAGGAAGGGCCACAAGCAAGGTGTCCATTGCATCCAAAGATCGGGGTTATAGCAGATTGTCCTGTTCTGCTCTATAACTGCTTCATTAGCTGAAGTACTCGTATATTGATGAGGAAGTGATTCGTTCTGACGACACGGGATAATGCACCTAGCTGAGTCGTCAGAGTGATGCGCCTAGCTGAGACGTTTGAGTGATGCGTCTAACTGAAGTTTTTTAGGCTTTCTCCTTTGTAGTAGAGTTTTTATTGTAACAAAGAGTTTGGACATGTAATAGACTCTCATATGTAATAAAAGTCTAATTTTCATATCTCTCTTTTCTTTGCTATGCCGAGTATTCTATTTTGAGTCCCTCTGCACAACATACTGTGGCGCATGACGCTTTAGGGCGTATGTCGTTTTGGAGCGCATAAGGTATTTCACTTAACAAAATGCCCTTGAAAGACTTTTGAAAGAAAACAAGAAAAAGTACAAAAGTACAAATAAATTCTGGGAAGTATTGCTATAGAAGTCTGATCTGAGAACGATCACTTTGTTCCTTGGACCACACGATAATGATGAAGAAAAACTGCTGGAAGATGAACAGCTGGAAGAACTAAGTCACCAGAAAGGTATCGACATACTGGGCACTGATGGCAAGGTCGAATGCTTTTCTGCTTTGCTTCAATCTGTTCTTGAAGAAAAGTTGAAGAGAAATGCTCTGGAAAATCACTTTGCTCTCCAAAGTATATGGGCTCTGATCTCTATGTGATTTGTTGTGTTTTATGTTTAAAAATAAGTCTATTTATAGACTAGACCCTCAGTGCATAAAAAGAAACATAATTGGGTCTCTACGCAAGTAACTGCCACCCACGATTGAAAATCGACCTCTACGCGTGATGACACGTGTCCCATATAAAGTTATGGCCTCTACGCATGGTGACACGTGTCTCACAACTTCAACAATATGGGGGGAGCACGTACACACGTTTCCCGATAAGTGTGGCATGAAAGCCACGTATGCAGACCACGTTCTCACATAGCCAGAAAAGATTGAGCGTAAAATAGCCCAAAGTAAGCTTCCAGCGTAAAGTGGCTAAGAAATAGCCTTGAGCGTATAGTTAGCTCAAATAAACTCTACACACACAAAGTAGCTGAGATAGCCTTGAGCGTAAAAACTCAAATAACTTTCATGCGTAAAAAAAGCGGTCTATTGAGCGTAAAGTAGCTCATCTGCACATTAAACGACAAGTGTTGGATTTGTTGCAAAAATCTTCTCGGCTTCTGTGCAATGTTCTGTCAGAAAATCATTTTGTCAGAACAGTGTCATGCGCATTAAATGCAGTCTCAACAGCCTGTCGCTCTCGCTTAGAGTTTGAAGATGACTCTTGCGTAAAGGAGCTCACTTAAAGTTAGACTCTGTTTGATCTCTGCATAGAGCTTGAATCTGACTAAGTAGAGTCTTTAAATGGGCCTTGCGTAGAGTCTGACTTTGCATAAAGTTCTCAACTTCTTTGACTTAGTCTATGAAGTTTATTTTATGCTTTTACAAGACCCCCTTCAAAGTTTTCAAATTTTTCTAAAATTTGAAATACTTTGAACAGAAGCGTAAAATCCGGGATATCCAACAGTCATCCGCGTATAGTTCGGGATACTTAACAATCATCTCAGAAGCGTAAAATTCGGGATACCAACAGTCATCTCATAATTTGAACCGATTTCAAACATTTTTATAAATAGAGCTTCACGAGTAGAGAGAGAACTTTACTCATCTCTTGCAATCTCAATCTCCTTTACTCTAATCTTCGAAATCCACGTCTAAACTAATGGCACCAAAGAGCAAGACTACCGTCGGCGCTAAGGGAAAGAAGTCCACTGTCGCTGCTTTGTCGACGGTTGAACGTGCTGAGACCACCGTTCCATCATCGGTGGCGACCCCTAGGCCTAATCCGGCTGTGGCTCTGGCCATGATAGGTAAAATCCTATCTAGTTCGGCCGTGGGTTCGTCGGAGAAGAAGAAGAGTCGAACCCTAAATTTACGCCCACGTTTATATGTGTCAGCGTAGAATAAAAACCATCAAATACGTCTACGTCTATACGTGTCAGCATAAAATAAAAACAACAGAATACGCCCACGTCTATACGTGTCAGCGTAAAAATAGAAACAACAGAATACGCCCACGTCTATACGTGTCAGCGTAAAAATAGAAACGACAAAATATGCCCACGTCTATACGTGCCAGCGTAAAATGTTTAAGCAATAAATACGCGTACGTCTATATATGCCAGCGTAAAGTTAAAAATACGCCAGTCACCCACGTTCATACGTGTCTGCGTAAAGCAAGTCAAAAGACTATGTTTTCATGCGTACAACTTTTACTCTTTTGAATAGAGAAAAGTACGCATAAAAAACTTTTAGTCATACACTGCCTCAACTTGGAATATTTTCCAATTCTTTAAAACAAAGAAAAAAAATATTCATAATCCTTTACGCACAAATCTTCACTTGCGTAATAATCTTTTTGAAACCAAGAATGAAAAATATCAAAATCTTTACACTCAACCACTTATTTGCGTAGAAGCATTTGCGTAGAGATGTATAGAGATCAATTCTGAATTTTACTAACTTGATTTCTCTTTTTGTTGATATTCTTTTTGCAGTGGACTTGCAGATTCATCCTCTCTCTGGAGTCTTAGGTTCCCCAACTGGTATCTTGGGTTCCAACTATTTGGAGAATCTGTCTCATGTTGAGTTCCCACAAAGTGACAAACAGTACCCTGAAGAGGGACAACAACTGATAGCTGCTCAGGGAGACAGGATACTGCTGACTTTGATAAAGGGAGAACTGCTGACATTGCTGGATGGCCAACAATTTTTTAAGCCTGTCTTCATGTTTGGAGACACCATTGACTTCAAATCTCAGACAAATCCCAAGAATGAGTCCTGGGTATTTATATTTTGGGAAAGAGCGATGTACCTCCCGTCAATGTCAAAGGATTATCCCCTGTCTTCGTTTGTTCATGCCACCCACCCAAGACATATGATCTGGAACCTGACTCCGAACAGTCATGGTAGACCAGGAAAAATCATATTTAAGAGATATGGGTCTAACAAAATGGGCTACCATACCAGTAATCCTAGCGGTGGTGTCATTCCTTTTTCTGGTTTACTGCCTGGATTCACACCAAGCGAGGATTCAGCTTTGATCCAACCAGTACAGATACCAATGTTCATAAACAAGTTTATGAACGTCTCAGTGCTATATCCCTAGGTCAATCCTAGGCTTCCAGGGTGGATGATCCTTCATAATAAGAACTGGATTCAACTCAGTGCTTAGGTCATGCAGAACTTCAATGCGGAACTGCAAGCCATTGGGCTGTTTGAAGTAGTAGCCTCCACAAGTCAAGGCATACCAATGAACAATAACATGTTCTTAGCTTTTAGCAAAGTCGAGCGTCACCAAGACCTCCCACCAACGGAGCCAGAACCCGACACCGGCAGAATGCAAACCTACCGGTACAATGATCGAGCCAAGTATGTCATCCAAAAGATGGGTTACAACTTGAGGAGCGGCCAAGGTCAAAACTACGGAAAAGGTCGACGCATTCCCCTATGACTTCCAGTGCTAAAAGGGAAGCCGCAAGACTACTATCATCGTACCCGACAGGGGGTAGGCTACATCATGCCATCAACAACTCCAGAAGAATCAAAAGCAGAGGATGTCATACATTCTCACTCATCTAAAACTTCAACTTGGGACTCCGACACCAGCGTCGGCTCAATATTCAGGAAGGTGCTGTCATCTAACTTAACAACCATACTTTCCATCGACAGCAAAACCTCAGGAAAGTTCCACTCTTGACATCTGTCAAAAACATACTGCCTCTCCCAGAGAGAGGACTGGTGAACTTGACCAAACCAAGTTCACCCCATCTTCTGACAAATCATATGCTTCTGGAACCCAACTGTTTCGTTGCATTCTATCCCAGTAGAAAAACACCCACATCCACATTACCTCTGAGTTGCTTCTTTGTACCTCATCAAGCAGGATCCAGCACCATGTAAGATCATGCTTAAGGCAATGTTTACTACGTCCACATCACCTCTGAGTAAACATTCCATACAACAATCCTTATGTTGTTGCACCATAGAACATCCACGCCCTCATTACCTCTGAGTTGTTCTATAAACATCCACAGAGTTCACTCCTACCATGTCCACATTACCTCTAAGTAGGAAAGCTCCACCAGTTAGCCCGTATTTACTATGTCCACATTACCTCTGAGTAAATATGTTGGTCCTATCTCTCAACTTATCAATCCGTACCTAAAACCAAGGTACGCTAAGGATGATAAGTCCACATAAAATCACTGATGGAGATAACCCATATTTACCACGTCCATATTACCTCTAAGTTAATATGATGGGTCCATCGTACAACTTATTATTTGTACCCATACCAAAGTGCGCAAAAGATAATAGGTCCAAAAAAATCACCAAAACATTTGAACAAAGCAAAAGGGTTCTTTATTTCTTTAACAAAGGAAATAACAAAGAGCTACATTTCGCAAGAACCTACATCAAAAGAGAGACAGAAGTGTCTCCAAATGAAAAGGAAATAAAGCGAAAAAGAGACTAAGGATCGACAACCAGATCATCCACCCGATGCTGCAATTCTTGAGCTCGAGTCTCCACAGTCGCTAAAACGCGACGCTCAGCTTCCTGGCGCATTGCGTGTATGGCCTAATGAGCAAGGTAGGCAGTAAATATGGCGTCCAACTCCTTCTTCTGATGAAGCAAGAGGGCCGCGTGCTGAGTGCACCTCCTCGTCTCCTCCATAAGCTGAACATGTTCGGCCTGCGCCTGTTCGGAATCAGCCAGAAGCCGGGCTTGCTGCTCTTGCAGATGAGGAATCTGCGCATCAACTTCCGTGAGGTTGACCTTTAGGGACTCTCACAATTTGGCCTTCTTCTCCATCGATGAGGATAAACTCTCCTCTTTGTCTACAGCATCGGCCATCTCTTGTGCCAGGTAGCCATAGTGTCAAAGTGAGCTGACTCAACGACAGCCTCCAGCTTACTCTACTCTTCTTCGATCAAGGCAGAAAAATTGTTTCGCAGAATGTTTCGAAGTTCTGTCAGACGAAGATCGAGCTCATTCATAGAAGCTTCCAAGATCTCGGCCACATGATCATGGCCTTGGTAACTACGGATCTGCTGGATAAAAGGGAGCACCATGCGCCTCGCGGTCGCGAAGCTTCTATCTTCGTCCAACACAACCGACACCCCCCGTCCCAACATCTTGTAGACGGCCTCGACCATGAATCTTACGTATTCATCTACATCAGCCAACACTTGAGGCATCATTGCAGGAGTTACCGAAGCCGATACGAGTGCCAAGGGAGCAACCTCTGTAGAAGCTTCCACACCTGAGGCTGAGGGCGTAGTTGCCGCTTGGCTCACAGGAGCCTCAGGTCTTATATCTTCAGGAGAGGAAACCAGAGTCTCGGAAATCATGACCCCTGAACATCCCTGAGGACCTGAAACCTCCCCCAAGCAAGAGGAATAAAGGGTACATCTTCCACCATAAGGCTCTTGTCCTTATTTAAATGGGCATCAAGCAGCCCCACAATGTTCGGGTCCGCCACAGCAGTAACATAGGTGGCAAATACGGATCCTCCTACCATTGACAGAAGGTTTTCAACATCGGGCGAGAGAGCAGATCCTCCCACCTCTTTTTCACTCAAGTCCGTAGTAGGACTCAGTGTCGAGCCACTCCTCCCTCATCAATATCAACTCTCGGGACCGGAGTCGGACTCGACATGCGAGTCATGTCACCCATCGGGGCAAGAACAGAGCTAAATAATGGAGCAGCCTTTGAAATTGGGCTCTCCAAAGCCTTTCCAAGAGAGGGTTCAGCGGCCGACTTCTCGGCACATTCCTCTTTGCTTATTGCGGGAACATCCCCAGCAACATCTTGTTCAGAAGCACCGTCTGGGGAAGACGAGTCCCATTCTTCCACCTCATCAGGAGGGGTTTGTCTGACATCTTCTTTTGAGCCCCCCGTGCCAATCTTGGGGGACCCCACAGTAGATTGCTTCACTCCATGTGAAGACTCTGCTCCACCCCTCCGATGAGAGGAGTCAACATCCTCAGGTGCCACTCCACCTACATTATCATCTCCACCATGGCCTAAAGTGCTGGAGACCTTCACGGTGACAACATCGTCCAAAGTCTCCTCCACAAGAGACGGCACGATTGGAGGGACACGCTCATCAGGCGAGCTTGCCACCTCCTTCGGTTGACTAGGGCCCAGTTTCGATAACCGGGGTTTCTTCTTCTCTTGCAAAAAAGAGACATATAAGCGAAAAGGAAAGAACCGAACCAGACCGATGACAATGCACATACCGCTGCGGGAGCTAGTTCTGCAGGAGCTGCCGAAGGCAGCACCTGCGTAGCTAAAGCCTTCTTGGGCCTCTTTGGGTCAGATGAATCTGCCTCTATCGGAGAACGTCTCTTCGATTGTCCGGCAGAGTGGTCCTCTTAGGAGCTTCATGCCGGTGCCACAGGGGCAGTTCTATATACTGTCACTTCAGGAGGATGATAAGCTCGAGCCGTTGCCAGCATGCCTTCCGAAGCTTCGTGCTGCGTGCCGACAATGAAACTAGTCTCCCGGTCAAATCCAACGGGAACGGTATTCATTGTGCAGTAAAATTTTGTGGCAGAATACAATATATGTGGCTGGAGGTTGTGGACCGGCAACGTGAATCGCACCCCAGTACACCCGACATTAGAATACTGCTACCCCTGGGCACCATCCAGTAAACTCCCAACGAATCCCAAAGAGCTAAAGGGATTTTTCAACATTAGTTGGGTATAGCCGAATTGGCGTGCGAAGAGACTGGGCAAATATGGCTCTAAGAAGCAGCAATTCTGATTTCGATATATAAGGTATGAAGGCCGGATACTCTACAGCCAGTGGAACCCCCATGGCGCCAAAGAAATTGCATCTTTGCCGGCATCTTCCAGCTCTTCATCCGCCTCACAACCATCAAAGGTTTGGGCGACCTTGATAATCTCCCATCCTTGGAGATATAACAGAACCCTCCTACAGATGGGTACCCCTGTATGCAACTACTTCCGCCTGTAGAAGCGATGAATAAAAGCGTCGCCTTTCTCATGCTCCTCGGCCGACCCAGGAGTCATTATGTTCGGGTGATGCAGAATCAGCCACCCTATCAGGTAATGGAAGGGCAGCTTCGTACGAGGGAAATTGCCCCTCTTGCTCTTCTCACCTATCACATCATCGGTGAATTCTCTCAAATCCCGCTTCAGGTTGCACACCATAGCAGGAAGCAGAGCCAGAAGGTAACCAAAGACCAGCTTCACAGCCGACAAAATAAGATTCCTGGATATCCTCTCCAAGGAACCAGGCCCACCCGTAAATACATGGTCACGGAGCCATAGCATCAGAAAGGATGCCAACACGCCTTTTGGAGACATCTTGTGAGCACAGTGCCAGAAGCAGCTATAGATGTGCTCGGATGGCTCCCGATCCTCGTTTTCACGAGGGTTCTTTTAATTGAGCCTAGACATCTCAGCGTGTACCTCAGCATTGGGGAGCCCCTGAGGAGTCATAAAACGGATCCTCGAACGATCCGCCGAGTCTTGCTTGAAGACATACTTCCTCCAAGCATTCACATGGGGTTGCGCCCCGCCTTTTTCCCTGCGCTAAAGTAGGTAATGATGACTCGCAACCTCCTTGAAGACCGCCATCTTCTCAGAGTTCTTCCCTTCCAAAGCCAATAACTCCTCGTTCGAGGAAAAATACTCCTCATAGTGTTTAGATCCCCAAGGGAGGTTCAAGATCTCGGACATCTCGTGTAGCGCCAGTCCAAAATCCCTTACTGAAGTAAAAAAAAAGTGCCGGTGTGGGTATTGTACATCTCCAGAAGATCGAGAAATATGTGCTTATTCAGGTCTATGCTCGCTTGAGTAGCACGAACAACAGCAGTAAGACCAATCTTTCTGAGATTGGCCCTAAACTTCGTCAGAATCCAAAGAGTCAACTCGTCCCACTTCTGCACATAGTGGCACCAACCCTCGACTCGAAAGTCTTCCTTTGGGTATGATAGCTTGGCCGACACTAGATGATTGACGAAGGTTAAAGCATTGATGCAAAAGTATCGGTGGGAACATCACTATAGATACCCCCGGGACGCAAAGTTCGCCAATGATAAGAGGTCCCAGCTCGCGTAGCCATCAAGGTATCCCTCTGGTTCAAAGAGGTGTCGAGCCGTATAGTGCCAGCCACAGCTCCTCCTTGAGAGGGAGTGAGTTCCCACTCCATCCTTTTCTTTGAGGCATGACTACGGAAGGCCGTCAAGGGCAATTGGCGCTCCGCTTGCTTGATATACATGGTTACGCCTCTGGCTTTGAAGAAACAGTCCTTCTTGATCTTCAGCACCTTAGCTTCGTTAGAAGTCCGGTAGTCTCCGAACAGGAATTCGGGTTTTAAGAAGGACTCATTCTCAGACTCAGCAGATTTGAGTCACCCTCTCTCCATCATGCCCTAAAGGAAAGTGTTGTGCTGTTCGCGAATCTGAGCCATCCTCTCAAGAGACTGATCCAACATAATAGTAGCCTTGGCCGGGTTCACAACCTCTTCATCAAAATCCATGCCCAGTTGACAGAGCGCATGGTCCAAATGGACTTTGTTCAGCAGGAGGATAGTCATTGACACTGTCACATAAAATAAAACAAAGCCATCAGGCAAAAAACAAAAATACTTAGAAGCCCAACATGAGTATCTGAGCTGCATAAAAATCTCTGGCACATCAACTGGGCTGAAACCAATACGCATAGAGGGAATCCTAACAAAGACACACATGATCAAAAGTTTGGGTGCAATTGAAGAGAAGCTTCGGCGCATCATCAGGACCTAAGTCCATACGCATTAGCAAGTGAAGCTTCGGCGCATCATTAGGACCTAAGTCTATGCACGTCAGTAAGTGAAGCTTCGGCGCATCATCAGGACTTAAGTCCATGCGCGTTTGCTGAAAGGGCTTTGGTGCACCATTAGAACATAAGTCCATGCTCGTCAGCCTAAGCAGATCAATATAAGGCAGCTCATCTACAGTCGGGTCACCCCAACATCACTGCAACAAACACCAAGGCAAGAAAATACCCACCAAGCACTTCTGGGCGAACGTCGACGTGGGTCGCCATGACAATGGAGACTTCCTCCGTGTCGACCTCCAAGGGTTCCTTGCCTCGGCCCCTTCCTCGGCTAGCAGCACCGCCTCGAGGAGTCTTGGGAGCCATCTCTCTAACAAAGAAAAAAGAAGAAAAGAGCTATAAGGAAGAGAAAGCTTTTGCAGAAAGTAGAAGACTCTCTCTCCTCACAAGCCGCCTATTTATAGGCTTAGCCTCGTGTGTAAACCGATGAGGCATGACATCAGCAATCAGTCGCTTCTGGTTTCGAGAAACCGACGGCTGCTTATCTTCAAAAGATTATCATTAATCTTTCCTAAGATCGAGGCGTTATCCCTTAAGAAGAAGCATGCGCCCTAGCAGTATGCCCTAAGCAACAAGCGTCCCCATAGCGACGCACAGAACGACTATATGCCAAAAAGGGCAATGCGCCTAGGCG
The DNA here is from genome assembly GCA_029216955.1 of Iris pallida. Classification (NCBI taxonomy): domain Eukaryota; kingdom Viridiplantae; phylum Streptophyta; class Magnoliopsida; order Asparagales; family Iridaceae; genus Iris; species Iris pallida. Next base: position 122,384 of record JANAVB010023222.1, read on the forward strand.
AAGGGTATGCGCCCAGAGTCGTTAATCCACATGTTTCTAATTCAAAGTATTCCAAAACTTGCCTAGAAAGTTTTGAAAACTTTGAAGGGGGTCTTGTAGAAGCATGGAATTTCAGGTGCATCTATAGGCCAGAATTCCTATGCGCTCAACCCAACCATGCGACCAACTCAAATGCGCCAGGAAGCTCAAACAGATACTTGGCACAGCAAAGATAAGTACAAGTTTAACGACATTGAAAAAAAGGCTTTTATTTTATATGAAAGTCTATTACATGTCTAAAGAAAGGCTTTACAAAGGATAACTTCTACAAAAAAGAAGATCCTAAAGCTACAGCCAGGCGTAGCAACTGCCATGTACCCCATTCCAGGCGTATCATCCGTTAGGCACATCATTCTCATGTCTCATCCAGGCACATCATCTCGTCATTAAGGCGCAAGTGCATCAGCACCAATCAGCCCTTATATAGCAGGAGGAGCTCTTCTCGCTTGACATGGATCGCGGCACGGTACCCCGGGCATCGGAAGCAACAGGCACACTCGACAGCCTGTGGCTCTGCCAGCATAACGAAAGACGAAGCCCGGCTGCCCCGATCTTTGGATGCAACAGGCACCATCGGCCTGTGTCGGAACTCGATGATCCCGATATTTGGATGCAACAGACACTATCACAGAAGCTCAAAGCGATGGGAAGACTGGGGCAACGCATCTTTACCCACAAAAAGAGCTCGAGTTCAGCAGTTTGCCAAGGTGGAGCTCCGACCAAGTTCATCTTTATATCGAAATGAAGAATGAAAGTAAAGCTCTCCCTCATGCGGCTATTTATAAACACCGACAGCCTACACCCGAGTGCCAAATGGCCAACATTCCAAATTCCAGTCAATGAATTTGTATTAATAGCAAATACATTCGTCGCCTCGTATTCGGCTAAGTCAAGGCAACCATTAACGCCTCGAAGAACCAAACAGGTGGGCCAAAGAGAATACGACACATTGGCAGATACGACGTCAATATCATGCGCTCCCCATGGATGTGCCCAGCAGGCCATAGCCATGCGCCCAGATTTGTACTAACCAATGCAACCCTCTCCATCAAACATTTAATGCTGAATGACAAAGGCGGCAACGCCAAGAGCCGTCCAATCAGCTGTGTAGAAAATGAAGTGCCGCTGATGTTAGCACCCTCATTACACCTTGGATTGTTAACAACAGCCACCTGGTCGACCGATCATTCGTATGCGCTTCGTGGCCAAGCGCACAAAAGACGGCGTGTGCCGCAGTAGTCATGCACCGCAGTAGTCATGTGCGCCTCAAAAGCCATGCGCCTGGACTTGCTCATGGCTCCAAAAGATTATGAGACCAAGTCCTCTCCCATGTGCCTGATTCTAGGCGCACTCTGATGTGAAGCTCGGCATGCGCTTTAAAAGCCATGCACCCGGACTCATCTATGATGCCTAAAACTCATAGACTAAGTCGCCTTTATGCGCCCGATCCTAGGCACACCTCGACAGATCACTTTCCTCCAAAATCGAGATCTTTGAGCCACAAGCATACGCCATGCGTCCCATGACTCAGTTCTATTCAAATAATGGGTACTAACCACACAAGATCTCAGCAACAACCAAATCTCTGCGACTGCCACGTGTCAGCTCCATCACAACCCAGCACAGTAGTCCGGCAGATTCAGCTTCAATCCAGGGCGCATCAACCATGCGCCCCCGCCAGCATCAGCTACGTGGCATTCCCATGTCTAGGCGCATCCGACATATGCACGCATGAGCATCCAGTCTGCTATCTATAAATAGAAGGATCATTCCTTCACCCAACACACAGAGGGACGGACATATATACTGTAACTCATTTTCCCCAAAAAATTTTGAAATTTTTTTTTGTTATTTATTTGATTTAAATGGTGATTTTTATATTTTTGGCAAATAATTATTTATTTAATTATTACGGTAGATGACTTTAGCCATGGTGGAGTTTTGAAGTACAAGATGGCCAACAATCATCGCATAGTACAGTCGTGTGCTTTAACTAGTGTTTAGCCATGGTAGGGGAATGCCAAGCCATAAATGTGTTCTAACTAGGAAAACCAGGCCAAGTTGTGACATGCCTCCGTAAATAAGTTAATTATTTATTATTAATATTATTTGACTTTTAGGTGACCCGGTTGTACCAAACTAGCCCGGACTGGACCCGAACTGAGCCCAAGTCCATGTAGTCATGCAGTAAGACCAACGGTGTCCATGTAGATATATAGATGTGTATATGTAATAGTAGCTTATTTTATAGTACAGGAAGTATTTTTGTTAATTGGATATTAAATATAATATACACAATATTTTCTATTTTGATTCTACTTACTTTGAGAAAAATACATTAATAATTTCCTTAGCTACCTTTGTGCAATGTGGTATTAGACTATAAATATATATAGATGTCTACTGGTATATAATATTATCTTCCAAAACTTTTAGTGTTACATTTCATTCAATTCATTATTATTTATATATTTATTTACTTATTTATTTAACATAGAATTTATTTGACAGAAATAGGATTTATGGTACAAGCAAGGGTTTTGTTTTAGAATATTTTTACTATTCACTGTAATTATCTAAAGTGTGTATAAATAATGTTTTCTATATATAATATGTAAGTATATTTATATATAGGAATTATACACATTAGATACATATACATTAGATAAACATAGATATAGACATCAGATATATATTAGATATATATAGTAGATATTTATATATAATATAATTTAAGCCTATGTACAGTCCAACCATGTGCCGTTTTTCCATACAACAGCTAAGAAGGGGATTTCGAATGATTTAAATATCATTCAAGATCAAGCCAAATCCAACATAATTTTTACTAATCTAATCCTAAATCCAAAACAACCCATAGGAATATGAACTGTAGATAAATATCAAGAGATGAAGTTCCATGTCTATCAAAACCGTTCGGTGGTGCAATATAAACCGTGCGCGCGACCCCCGACATTGCCGCTGACGATCGTCAGAACAACCCGTAGCCGCGCGACAACCAACGCCCTACCCTGGACGAACTCCCCAGCGCGGCGACCACCTCACGGCCGCCGGAAGACCGCCACGCGCACCGAAGATGACAGCAATCGCATTCAGTTACAGCAGCAGCCGATCCAAACACCCATCTTTGAAGCCGAAGTTCTCCCTCCTCGGTCGACAAAACTTCGTCCCGATTGTACAGGTGCGATTACAACATAACCAAGTGTTAATTCCATTAGTTAGACTGTTAAATTGTTATCAATCCCTGTGAAGAATCGATTCAAAAGTATCTCGAAAAAGGTTTGGTTCTGAGTTATTAAATAGAACAACGTGAGTCCAGACCGAAATTGGAAGAAGGATTACAGGCAGAATATTAGAAATTATCGAAATCCAATTAAACATTGCTATAGACAACCTATACATAATTAAAATCCCCTTTTTAGTTTTTGATTTCATTAAGTTTATGCAATGTTATTTGGCTTTGAGAATGAAGAAAAATCAGTTTTCGAAAAAGTAATTTTTAAAGAAAACTCTCCGGTACGACGTGCGTCCCGCCAAACCGGGCGACGTTGTCGCGAACTGAAAGCATCGAAAGGCGCATAATGGCTTCGCGGACGTGTGGGCTTTGACGGAATTCAAATTGGTCGCGTGTGCGCGACAAATTTGATGCGTATCCGTCGAAATTCACCGTATCGGCCTCTTTGTAAATTTCTCAATTACTTTGTACACGTTCGTCAGATCGAGGCAAAACTTGTGCCAACAGGACCGTATCATTTTTCTAGTCCTGAATGCCAAGTTTAGTCCGATTATGAGACAGTTGATCGGATCGCCGTTTTGCGGGCCCCACGATCCGATTTAACAAGCAATTTTGTGCACGACCCATCGGAATCCAAAATTGGGCATACCGTTGGCTTCGTATCATCAAAACGAATCCGTAGATATGTAGTTTGATGACTTTAGAGACCATTGACTCTGACATGCTTTTCGGTGTAAAGCAGGTCCAACGGCGGATACCGTTTTGGTCCAAAATTATCGTTTTGCCCCTGTGTCCAGAATTGGACTTAAGGACAAGCAATTCTAGCTAATTTGACTATTCTGAGAATGTTGGCAATGTCTGTTTTAGCTTTTGGAGATAGTTGTGAGATTTGGACTTTATGGCTTACCAGTTGACGGTATATTGTTGGTTCTTCGTGCTACCACCAGGCAAGATACCTTGCCTCCCTCTACAGTTTATTTTCATGCTTATAGTTTTCCTATTTTTATATATGTTATCATCTTATTCTCTAGTTGATGTGAGTTTATCTATATGTTTCGTGCGTTCAATATTATACTAGATTATCGTCTTGCTCGTATATCAGTTTCATGATTAGATAGTGTAGTTACACCAGGTTTGTTCACTTTATTGTTCATGCTAGAGTTGCCTTTAATCGTGTCTTGACATGAGTTGTACCTTGTCTCACTTGTGCCTCGACTGAGTCGTGTCTTGGAACGAGTACGTGTAGTTAAACTGCTAAATCCTTGTTATCGTTTCCTCAACCAAAGAGTCCATACTCAGACGAGGTGTAAACCCCCTAAATTTTTACTACGATTTTTTTAAAAATAATTTTTGTATTTATTTTGTACTTCGTATCGGCACGTCGCATACAAGTTCGCATTGTTGTATTTGCGTAGCGTGCGAGATTTGCGTTTCATATTTACTCGACGAGTGCGAATATGTGTCGAGGTACATATTTTAGAAAAACATTTTTATTATAAATTTTACTTTATACAGGAAAGTACATGTTCAAATAAATGTGATAAATATTTTATTTGGTATAAAAGAGTTATTTTGTTCGTCGTTTAAAAATAAGTAATGATTTGGAAATTGTAGTTTATGTGAGATGTATTCCAAATGTTTTGAGAAATTGGAAATTTGTTTATCAATATATTTTTATTATTTATAAAAGCTATTTTATGAGTTAATATTTAAGTAATTATCTTGATTTTTGAAATTAATTACTGCTATATTTTAATATTTATGAAAAAAATATTTAAAATTTTGTTTTATTTAATATTTGAATTATTTTGATAATTTAAATTGGGAAAAGATTTTATTCTAAATTAAAGGAAGTTTATCTAAATTAATTTGAATTTGATTGCTTAAATTCAAAATCGGTTTAAATAAAAAAAAGATGAAATTATCCATCGGAGTTTAAACGAATACTAGCCTTATCCAACTGGGAATTTCCACCTCCTATATAAGGAGAGGTACTCATCCATATTTTTACCACAACAATATTGTACATTGTGTCTGTGCCTCTACATCTACTATAATTTCTATTACAAATACATTGGCCCCATGTCCGACAATCCCAGACACCTCTCCCCGTTACCTTCTCTGTGTCGGATATTCCCCGACACGACATGAGTCCTAATCCCTATTCTGTTCCCCGCCATGCACCATCGTCGTTCCTCCCTGTATCCTTCCCCTCGTTTGGCTATTACCGACCACACCCGTCGACCACCAAGGCCGACAGCCACTACCCCATCATCATCACCATCTCCGATGTCCATGAACCACCACAATCACCTCGCCTCTGCCAACCCAGACACCGCCACCGCCATTAACACAAACTCCGCCACCATCACCATGATCACATCACCGCAGCCACCCAACTCCGACCATCGTCGTCCAAACACTACACAATCGAGAAATAAGAGAAGGAAAAACCCTAACCTTCGTCGTTCGCCACCGCTTCCAGATCGCCGGCGATGACCTCGCTGTCCTGGTCTTCCCAGCGTGCCGTCCAAAACCTGGCGCCGACCGTGCCCGGAGCCGCCGATGCGCGTCGGTCTCCACGACCAGAGTACTGCCCTACTCCGGTGAGGCCACCTCACTACCACCTCCCTCCTCAAGCGCCAAGACGCCGCTGTCTCCTGTCGGCCACAGGCGCCGGAGCCTTCCGCCGATGGAAAACCCTTTCTTTCCTCCGCCGCCTCCTTCCGCCATGTACGCCCGCCTATGCCTCCGACTTCCTACTCCTCCTTTCTCCCTCGCGGAGCCACAGCGCCGCCACTGTCCCGCGGAGCCCGGCCGACCCCTCTGGTGAAGACCCCTCTCCTCTCTTCTTGTTTTCCCTCTTTCTCTCTCTCCTTCTAAAGTAATTAAGAGCAGCAGTAGCTCTGTTATATCACAGTATGTTTATTATTATTATATTTATGTTTTTTTATTTATTCGTTTATTTTTTTATCAATTGTTTAGTGTATACAAAAATAACAGTATTAGTATTATCACTATTGTTTAAAAATATATATGTATAATTACTACTCTTATGATATGGGTATTAGTATCATTAGATTTTATTAAAAATAATACTATTAGTGTTGAGTTATTAATATTTATATTATTTTAAGATATATCAAATATATTAAAATTTGTTTTAGCAAAAGATAGTTTTCTACCAAAGGGATTTGTTTAGACACACGAAGAATTTTAGTCCAAAACCATTTTTGCTTTCAACCATTTTTCTGAAATTATTTTAACTAGTAAAAAGGGGTTTTTGAAATTATAAATGATTTTGAGCATTTTCAATAATTGTTTAAATTATCATTACTAATAAGATACAGGTTATCTTCCTGGAATTCCTATTTTGGTAAAGTTATAGTTTTAGTTTAAATCGATTTTCCACATTTTCAAATATTTGTCAAAAATAAATTATTTTTACTAGTAAACATGGTTTTCAAGTATTATACGTATTTTTTGGAAATAATATATGTATTTCTTCACACAAATTTCCTCAAATATCTTGATTGTGACTGATCATCCTTCCTATTTCCTCGCGACTTTGGACCCCTACACATTGATCGTAGCTATTGGACAATCAGGACTTGTCAGATTATCACACCACATCAGGCGTAACACCAGGCAATATACCTTGCCATTATACTGTTTATATTCAGTCAGCATTTTTATAGTTACTACATATCACTATTTATTTATTTCCAGTTTTTACAGTTCTTGATTTTACTACATGCTCAGTGATATTAGCTACTTGTTATTATCCTTTAATTGCATATGGACCTAGAGTTAAGGGACTACTGTCTGTAGTGTATCGTATATACCTTGACACAGTTGCACCACGAGGATGTGTGAGATGAGTAGCATGTAGAGGTTCTTGCGTGTGGGCTGATCCCCCATGCGCATGCGTTAGGGCTAACTGCTAATAGAGGCGTGTAGGAGACTTAGTAGTTAGTAGAGATATATAAGTCATGGAGGTGACTCTGTTAGGCATTGGAAGGGCAGAACATTACCTGACGTATGGGCTTCTTTGCACTTCCCTGATTACTTGTGCACTCCTTCGGAGACGCAGGATCCAGATGCCCTCTGACATTATCTAGAGCGTTATGGACGTAGCCCCTTGCACATGATGCCCTCTGACAATCTTCGGACGTTACAGACGTAGGCTCCTAGTGCCCTATATGGGGACTATGCCGATCCTATTTACAGCCAGGGCTCATACGTTGAAGGTTTGTTCTTACTACATAAACATATTAGAATGGTCAGGGAACCCTCGTTAATGTCATATCACCCCATCCTATTTGTAGCTTGGGACAATATCGCATCGCGATATAGTATACTACCCCTTGTCCTTGTTTGGTTGTAGGGGTAGACCACTGTTTCGATGATGAGGTATTGGATCTTGGTACGAGTGGGACTATTTACTTTACTTGTGATCTATGACATAGTATATATATTCAGTTATGTGGTATATTCTTTATGTATCTTGTTACGTCTCTCTGAGGACCTGGTTATCTCGCCAGGTGTGTGCTCTTGTCTTTCGCAGGTGTTCTAGCCGTGGCCATGATCATCTCTATTTCTTCGAGGATGATTGCACTTTGATCGTCTTCGCTTCGCTCGTCAAAATCTTTTATCATGTATTTCTTTTCATTGTTGGTAGTAGATTTGTCTCCGCCCAACTACATGTACCAATAAAAATTTATAGATTATATGATATCTTTTATTCTTATATTTTGTGTGGATGAGATTAGTCATGGTTCTACTGTATTTTACAGCTTACGTATATTTATTATACGGCTGGCATGTCTACGTTTTTAGTCCTACGTATTTTGGGACTGGGTGTTACATGTTTTTGTGGTGGCCCAACAGGTCTACTTTATCACTTCGGTTACGTAATTGTACCGATGTGAGCCTGCAATATAGTATTAGTGTCTAGGAATCTCATCCACAAGTTTGACCTCCTTCCTTGCTTCAAGTTTCGAACTCTCGTTACCATCCTTGATTGCATCCTGCTTGAACTCATTCTACCATAAATTCTCATCCTTCATGCTTAGTGACAGTTAGAAAGATGACTACACTATTATATGCTCATAGGTCAAACACATGGCTAGGAAGACTATATTGACAATTAGTATACATTGAGGTCTTATTTGAGTCATAAAGACATCTTTTACTAAAAGTTTGATTTTAAGGATTAGATAATTCCAAGTTGGGTAGTAGCATACTACCGCCTTCAGAGGATAGTTGGAATTTTAGTTTACTATTACAAGGTGGTATACACAAGAGGACAGCTAGATCGAGAAAACAAATTTATGATTTATGCTTTTGGAAATTGCGAAATAGTTTATGATTTATTGGGATATGAAACCGATTTGAGAAACATCTTTAAATTGTGACACATGATTTACGGTTAAGTTCAAGTTTGGATTGTAATATGTTAAAGTTTATCTCAAAATTTATTAAAGAGTTTTAAATTATAAGTTATGATTTTGTAAACGACTAGAGAATATGGAGGGTTTATGATTTACGGTTTATTAGAGAGCTTGAGGTTTTAATTGAGTCGTACGATTTATAAGTTTATTTAATTTTGATTTTGAAGAGATGACGGTAAAGTAAAAAGATTTTTTTAAAATATTTTGGAAGATATGAAATCGACTTTGAAGGAAAAATTCAAATTTCAAATTGTGTCATATGATCTATGATTTATAAAGTTATTTAGATTTCGAGTTTAAAGCCTTGATTATGGATATTTAAATTTTGGTGGAAAAAAAGTATGTTCAAGTTGAGATATACAAGGACTATTTCGAGATTTACTAGAGATTTAAAATTTTGATTAAAGTTGACAGCCTAAGATGATTGGAAATTTTGGTGGAGTGTCTAGGGAATTTTATTGAGAAACTTTTGAGGAACTTGAAATTTTATAGTAGATCACATATTGGTAGAGGACCAAGAAGCAAGTAAGGTCACCCTAGTGAGATAGAAGTATTCCACATTAGATTGCCATACCACCTATGATTATGATATTGCATATACACAAGTATAGTTAGTTATCGACCAAACTGTATAACTATATCTTTACCTTGACCCACTCAACCTTCCCTCAAATATAGATATTTTGTCGTGACCATCTAATTATTTGAAACTTAGAAATGCTTAGAATCTTTCCTTTGACCATACCCTTATCCATGAGACTATTTTTCTCTGGAAGCCGTATCCCTAACTTATTTTAACTTGATCTACGAGATTTCCTAATTATCTTTATTACGTGCTTAACTGTATTCTTTTGGTGCATTAATTAGTACAACATGGGAACCCACTTTCTATTTTGATCATTTGGCGTTCCCTATCGTGACTTTGATAATTGGGGCACAACACTAGACTTTTCCTTCCAACCAATTTCACATGCAAGACCTAGACGAGCTCACCTTCATGTAGGTATATCATGTCCTACTAAAACACGTCCCCTTGTACTCTATTTTATGGTACGACTGTCGGGTCATAAAGACTGAATCATAACCCTACCATGGTACCGTTATACTTTTCGACCACAGATAGGGACTCAATCTCGACTAAATTCTTTTAACCCGATATGTGATGATGTTCTACTTGATTTCCTTTAATGCTCAATTTTGTGCCTTACCTTGATTGCTTAACTCGTTGTTCCATCGTACTACTAGTTTAACTCTTGTAAGTTGGGTAGAATACCTCACGACCTAACCAACATTTTTGTGGACCACATTGATAGGTTCACTTGGACCATAGTATTCAGTGGACCCTAACTTATCTAGTCAACCAAGCCGACTGTATAGGCCAGAACTTCGGACAAGACTCAATTTTAAAGGATCTTGGACTATTTAGTTTTCTTCATCATCCACTGCTTATATTTTGACTATCTTATGTTGCTATTATAGTTTAGTTTTGCAAGCTTACTCTTTATCGAGCTTGCTCGTGACATATGTTTATTTTGGGCGCCCACTAATACATTGTCTAATCAGAATCGACGTATTATGGTCTGATCAACCATAGTGCGCTTGGTTCGCTTTTTGTATATTGTTCAACGTGGATGGCGACATGGTTAAACTTGGCCCTAGGTTCTAACCTGCGACTGCCTTGTCAATTCTTTTTGGAACTTATTCAGTCATCTTTGAACCACTCATTCGAATTTGATAATGTCTTCTTCGAACTCCTTATTTTTGCCTTTTGCCTGTTTTAGAAAGACAAACACTCGTACTTGATATTCTCTAAGTTGTCCACTGTCTTTTGCCAAGATAGTTAGTCAGTTACCAACCAATGTGACAGTAATCCCATCTTGTTTTAATCGTCCTCCTCGTGACACTAGACTCATTATCACGACTTTCTAACCATTCTTGAGACTTAAGAATGATTCAAATTATTTCCTTAATCAAACCTAAACCTAGACGACCAAATTTTTTCAAGGAACCATACCTCCCAAGTCCCTGAGTTATTCCCTTTGATCCACCCAATGCCTTACTATTTCTCGAATTGTGTTATCATGATTGTCTTAGCTAGCGACCCTCGTCCATTACCATATTCCTGAATTATTTTCCTATTTAACGAATTCATGACTTTCTAATTGCACATTTATGTTAAACACCGCTTCCTTGTCTCGCCAAATGAATTGTTCATGCTTTCTTATCGTTAAACTCTTGTACCCTACCAATTCCTAAATTTTGAGGATGAAATTCTTGTAAGTTGGGTAGGATGTAAACCCCCAAAATTTCCAATACGATTTCTTTTTAAAATAATTTTTGTATTTATTTTGTACTTCGTATCGGCATGTCGCATACAAGTTCGCATTGTTGTATTTGTGTAGCGAGCGAGATTTGCGTTTTGTATTTACTCGACGAGTGCGAATATGTGTCGAGGTACATATTTTAGAAAAAAAAATTATTATAAATTTTTTTATATAGGAAAGTACATGTTCAAATAAATGTGATAAATATTTTATTTGGTATAAAAGAGTTATTTTGTTCGTCGTTTAAAAATAAGTAATGATTTGGAAATTGTAGTTTATGTGAAATGCATTCCAAATATTTTGTGAAATTGGAAATTTGTTTATCAATATATTTTTGTTATTTATAAAAGCTAATTTATGAGTTAATATTTAAGTAATTATCTTAATTTTCGAAATTAATTTCTGCTAAATTTTAATATTTACGAAAAAGATATTTAAAATTTTGTTTTATTTAATATTTGAATTATTTTGATAATTTAAATTGGGAAAAGATTTTATTCTAAATTAAAGGAAGTTTATCTAAATTAATTTGAATTCGATTTCCTAAATTCTAAATCAGTTTGAATAAAAAAAAGAGATGGAATTATCCATCGGGGTTTAAACGAATACTAGCCTTATCCAACTGGAAATTCCTACCTCCTATATAAGGAGAGGTACTCATCCATATTTCCATCACGACAATATTGTGCATTGTGTCTGTGCCTCTACATCCACTATAATTTCCATTACAAATATATTGTCCCCATGTCCGACAATTCCTGACACCTCTTCCCGTCACCTTCGCCGTGTCGGACATTCCTTGACACGACATGAGTCCTAATCCCTATTCTGTTCCCCTCCATGCACTATCGTCATTCCTCCATGTATCCTCCCCCTCGTTCGGCTATCAATGACCACACCCGTCGACCACCTAGGCCGACCGCCACTACCCCATCATCATCACCACCTCCGCTGTCCACGAACCATCACAATCACCTCGCCTCTGCCAACCCAGACACCGCCACCGCCATTAACACAACCTCTGTCACCATCACCATGATCACATCACCGCAGCACCCAACTCCGGCCATCGCTGCCCAAACACCACACAATCGGGAATTAAGAGAAGGGAAAACCCTAACCTCCGTCGTCCGCCACTGCTTTCAGATCGCCGGCGACGACCTCGTTGTCCTGGTCCTTCCAGCGCGCCATCCAAAACCTGGCGTCGATCGCACCTGAAGCCGCCGATCTGTGCTGGCCTCTGCGACCGGAGCACCGCCCCACTCTGGTGAGGCATCCTCACTACCGCCTCCCTCCTCAAGTGCCGAGACGCCGCTGTCTCCTGCCGACCACCGGCGCCGGAGACGCCCGCCGATGGAAAACCCTTTCTTCCCTCCGCCGCCGCCTTCCGCCATGTACTCCCGCCTGCGCCTCCGACATCCTGCGCCTCCTTCCCCCCTCGCGGAGCCATAGCATCACCGCCGCCCCGCTGAGCCCGGCTGACTCCTCAGGTGAAGACCCCTCTCCTCTCTTCTTCTCTTCCCTCTTTCTCTCTCCTTTGAAAGTAATTAAGAGCAGCAGTAGCTCTGTTATATTAAAGTATATTTATTATTATTATATTTGTTTTTTTTTATTTATTCGTTTATTTTTTTATTAACAATTGTTTAGTGCATACAAAAATAACCGTATTAGTATTATCACTATTGTTTAAAAATATATATGTATAATTACTACTCTTATGATATGGGTATTAGTATCATTAGATTTTATTAAAAATAATACTATTAGTGTTGAGTTATTAATATTTATATTATTTTGAGAAATATCAAATATATTAAAATTTGTTTTAGCAAAAGATAGTTTTCTACCGAAGGGATTTGTTTAGACACACGAAGAATTTTAGTCCAAAACTATTTTTGCTTTCAACCATTTTTCTGAAATTATTTTAACTAGTAAAAAAGTGTTTTCGAAATTATAAATGATTTCGAGCATTTTCAATAATTTTTTAAATTATGATTACTAATAAGATACAGGTTATCTTCCTGGAATTCCAATTTTGGTAAAGTTATAGTTTTAGTTCAAATCGATTTTCCACATTTTCAAATATTTGTCAAAACTAAATTATTTTTACTAGTAAACATGGTTTTCAAGTATTATACGTATTTTTTTGGGAATAATATATGTATTTCTTCACACAAATTCCTTCAATTATCTTGATTGTGTCTGATCATCCTTCATATTTTCTCGCGACTTTGGACCCCTACACATTGATCGTAGCTATTGGACAATCAGGACTTGTCAGATTATCGCACCACATCAGGCGTAACACCAGGCAAGATACCTTGCCACTATACTATTTATATTCAGTCTGTATTTTTATTGTTACTACATATCACTGTTTATTTATTTCCAGTTCTTACAGTTCTTGATTTTACTACATGCTCAGTGATATTAGCTACTTGTTATTATCCTTTGATTGCATATGGACCTAGAGTTAAGGGACTACCGTCTGTAGTGTATCGCATATACCTTGACACAGTTGCACCACGAGAATGTGTGAGATGAGTAGCATGTAGAGGTTCTTGCGTGTGGGCTGATCCCCCATGTGCATGCGTTAGGGCTAACTGCTAATAGAGGCGTGTAGGAGACTTAGCAGTTAGTAGAGATATATGAGTCATGGAGGTGACTCTGTTAGGCATTGGGAGGGAAGAACATTACCTGACGTATGGGGTTCTTTGCACTTTCCTGATTACCTGTGCGCTCCTCCGTAGACGCAGGATCCAGATGCCCTCTGACGATCTTCGGACGTTACGGACATAGGCCCCTGGTGCCCTATATGGAGACTATGCCGATCCTATTTACAGCCAGGGCTCTTGCGTTGAAGGTTTGTTCTTACTGCATAAACACATTAGAATAGTCAGATAACCCTCGTCAATGTCTTATCACCCCGTCCCATTTGTAGCTTGGGACAATATCGCATCGCGGTATAGTATACTACCCCTTATCCTTGTTTGGTTGTAGGGGTAGACTACTGTTTCGATGATGAGGTATTAGATCTTGTTACGAGTGGGACTATTTACTTTACTTGTGATCTATGACATAGTATATATATTCAGTTATGTGGCATGTTCTTTATGTATCTTGTTACATCCCTCTGAGGACCTGGCTATCTCGCCAGGTGTGTGCTCTTGTCTTTCGCAGGTGTTCTAGCCGTGGCCGTTATCATCTCTATTTCTTCGAGGATGATTGCACTTTGATCGTATTCGCTTCGCTCGCCAAAATTATTCTTTTATCATGTAGTTCTTTTCATTGTTGGTAGTAGATTTGTCTCCGCCCAACTATATGTACCAATAAAAATTCATAGATTATATGATATCTTTTATTCTTATATTTTGTGTGGATGAGATTAGTCATGGTTCTACTGAATTTTACAGCTTACGTACATTTATTATACGGCTGGCATGTCTACGTTCCTAGCCCTACGTATTTTGGGACTGGGGCATTACACGAGGGTTGACCATTTGCACCAGAAAGTCCACACTCGGGACGAGGGTGATTGTCTTGATCTGTTTACATTCGTGAGCCCACACTCGGGACGAGGATGTTGACTTGTTTATTTGCACCAGAGAGTCCACACTCGGGACGAGGGTGTCTTGCCTTGAACTAACCAGAGAGTTCACACTCGGGACGAGGGTTAGTGATTAGTTCAAACCTGCGAGTCCACTCGGGGAGAGGGTTTGGTATTCCTTTGATCTCGTGTTCAATTATTCATCCAGCAGTTCAGTTACGTGTAGTTGTTCTTGAATACCAGTTCATAGTCACCTGTCAGTAGCCACTCGTCGATAGTCACTTGTTAGCAGTTTGGGTCGTAGTCTCTTGCTATGTTTATGTCTCGTTCCTTCTTTATATCCTGTTTATATTATTTTGCATGATAGAACTGCTAAATAGGCATGTTTTTATGTATCTTGCTGTGTCCCCTGAGGACCTTATGATCTCTTCAGATTTAGTGATTGCGTGGAGTTAGTTAGCAGTTCTGGATGGCGGATGATTATGATACTTATGAGTTTCAGACGATTACGATATTGCTTGCAGGATTCAGGTATTGATATAACGTTTAATATCCAGCTCGTGCTTTCCTTTCCTTATCATGCGATTTCCTATTTGTTTATTCAGTTTTTAGACTCTTGTTATATTGTTTGGAGTCTTATCGGACATTTATGCTAGTGGGCTGCAGACCACGACCCATAGTGTTCATTCATGCTTTATAATCTCATTGTGGATTGAGATATAGTTTGCCTTGTCATGATTAGGCCGTCCGAAAAGTGGGTGCGGGTCGTGACATATACACATAGAGAGATATACAGGCAGACTGTTATATCCACGTACAAAGGCCAGAAGAGATACTTAATGTACGTTTCTCCTCGCAACGCTCCAGCATCCAAAGCAACCCAGACCTTCAAAGAGTTCAAGATCGTCATCAGATCGTCAACGGAGTCAACGCATTACCACTCGCTCCACCGACACAGTTCCCAGATAAAAACAAAAGTGTACTCCTAGGACTACGTCTAAGTCCTACATTGTATACTTTTCTGTTTGTAATTGAAACACCAAAGTTTTAATCAACAAAACATTGTCGCATTTTCGATGGCAAACATGACACACCACCAGCTTGTCTGCAGGTGCAAGGTAGACGAAATGAATGATCCGAAGCGATAGCCCGAGCCACATCTTTGGGAGAAAAAAAATCAGAAGAGATACAAAGAGATGGTTTTTCTGTCCAAGAGATGATCATCTGTTACAAGAGTTGGTTTTGTATATAAAGGGATGCAATATATGGAGCGAGATCATTGTATTCTATATAGCCCATGAGATATTGTAAGTAAAGTACGACATGTAACAGAGAGATATTGTCACGACACGCACCCACTGTGAGGGTACGAGTACGTAACAGCGCCCAGCCTACGCCGCAGTGTCGGTGGTAGAACGCTGTTCTAGGTCATGAACTATAACTAACACAATATGAATACTCTCCAACTGGAGGCCAATCATAGAAGGTACAACTCAATCACAATCTAGAGGTAGAATATAGTACGATGGAATAGATAAGAAAATCCTCAACTGAGGTACAAACAGAAGTGAAATAAATCAAAGTTAACAACTACCAGTCTCAATATCTCCATAAATATACAACTCTGAAATCAAAGACAATGACTAACATAAAAGGAAAGAACAGTCTAGACTATCTACACTATGCATGGGTATCATCCTCAGCAGCTGCCTGAACCTCCACAGGGGTCCAGGTCGCGAGTATCATCAAAAAAAACTCCATAGAAGGGGGTGCAGGGTTCCTCATCATCCTCTGTAAAATTTTCAACAGGTCCAGTCAGGACGGATGCAAGCACAATACATCTCACGCAGATCATAACAGGTTAGAAAAGATAAACATACAAGAGAGTACGATACATGAAACTGAAAGAAAGTACATGATGTAAATAGATAGAACTGTAATAGAAATATCTACTATAAGTAGAGAGCTACCAGTGTCACGACCCGCACCCTAATTAGGGGCACGAGCACGTGGGCACGTCCAGCCTACGCCGTAGATTCGGCGGTAGAACGCTGTATAGGTCATCTACAAAAACTACACTAAACAGTAAAAAGGTACCTGTACAGTATATACACTCCGAGTGGAGGTGACATAGCAATACAGTCTCAATCACAAAAACAAACTAGGATAGATAGCACAAAATAGAAATATGATAGATGTGAAAACGGAAAATGAGTTCAACATCAAACACAACTAGATAGAAACAAACAACATCATAGAGTCATAAAATATGAATATAAACTACTACAGTCTAAAATAAAAGCTGGATCGCAGTCCAGGCAAGCCTAACTAAGCTAACTACTCTGGGAGTATAAAGTCTAGTGGCTCAACTATCAGGCCACAGCCCTGGCCTAAGTCTCCATCTGTCTCGACCCCATAGTAGGTCGAGCAGCCTGCCTCAGAGACATCTGTAATATGTCAACGGTATCATGTCAGGAAAATAAGCAAGTACAAACACTAACAGCAGTTCTATATGAATTGACAAATTCTATAAGAGACAGTATAATGAAATACAAGACAAAGATATGGGAAAACTTGGGAGCCATTCGAAAGCCGAGTTACAACCCGTAAACCAAACAAGGACCAAGGTTGTAATCCTTCTCCCGAACAGAACCTAGCCTCCAATCAAAGTATAGCATAAGAGCATGTAGAATATGTGAAATATAGGACAAAATCCACAGGAAATATATAACCAGATGTGAGTATTGAATAGGACGAATACATATAGGATGACTTGGGATCTATTCGGAAGTCGAGTTATAACCCTTAAACCAAATAAGGACCGGGGTTGTAACCCTTCTCCCAAACAGAACTTAGCCTCCTATGATAAATAAATATAAAATGTGACTTTAATTATTAGAGCGTTATGTGATCGGCTAGGGAAACATGATCAGGCTATCCACTTGGCCCGACAATCACACAAAAATCTCACGAAAGGGTCATGTCGGCCAACCTGGATAACAAGCACACGAAGGAATCAGCTACACCCTACGTGAGGTGAGAGTGGCGCTAGCATAATAGTGACATGGGGCTTTGATCACATAACCCCTAATAATTCCCCCATCTCCGAATAGTATAATGGATCTGGACATGACACGTCATGACACGGGATTCCATAAGATGGTAGCAAGTCCCCTTAGGAATTAGTGTCTATATAAGCACAGGAAATAAGACAGAAAATGTACCAATATACCACAAAAATCTAGGAACAACATCCCATGTCATGATCCAACATATACTAGTCCATGAACTATCGTGACTGGAAATCGAGTATGACACTACAACTGAATCAGATATAGCAGGTATCAAGACAATGAAAACTATCAGTGAATATACTCGCCTGTGGTCCTGAGCTGATAAGGTGAACAGATGCTCAGAGTAATCACAGACCTAAAGATGAGATACTACAAGTCAAAACATGGTTTAATAATGAAAGGAAAGCTAATCTAGTCATGATATGCAAGTCTAAGTCAAAACTAAGTCAAACTAAGTCACACCAAGCTAAACTAGGTCATACTAGGACAACCAAGGTCAAACAAGGTCACAGAAAGTCAATCCAAGTCAAACTAGGTCAATCTGGGTCAAGGGTTGACATACAGTTGACTTTTGATCAAAAAGTCAACTCTGGTCAACACTGAGTCAACCCTGGGCCAAACTAGTCAAATGTTGACTAACAGTTGACTTTTAGTCAACTGGTCAACTCTGGTTTGGTTTTGGATCGATTTTAGGTCAAGCGTTGACTTGAAGTTGACTTTTGGTCAAAAAGTCAACTCTTGGTCGACGGGGGTCAAGACTAGTCTAAACTACCCTCATCTAGTCATTACCTACCAAGACAGCCTATTTCTAACCCCATCTAGCAATCAGAAATCCATTACCTTACATTATCCAAAATCCTAACATTAACCCTTCACAAGGTAAATACCAATACCTTGCACATTACAAAGGAAACCCCTCTAGATCTCAGGATACTAGCCTAGGCTTTTTAGGGTAGCTAGATACTATCCTATCTAGGGTTTACCAACCAAGAAATCTAGGATTCTGGGACATCTAGCCCATCTTATGGTCATGTTGGTCATCTCAACATTACCTTAAGTATCGTCATGATATGCTATGGTATCTTGAGATACCACACCCTACTCTCTACCAACCTTCCTAGTTCACTCTCCCATACTCTCCTGGTGTCTAGGTTAGCCCTCTCTACTAGTCCACTAGGATACTAACTTAGTTAACTCACTACTAACACTAACACAAATCACTAACTATGCACTAACATTCCCTTCTATCTAAAATTCAACTCACACACATAATATACATAGATCATAGGACTGAAATGAAGTGGACTGAATTTGTATGAATGTATGGACTAATTTTGTAATGGAATGAATGAATGGTAGATGTATGGAAGACTGGTAGGATTGAATGTATATATCAATGGATGCTTTAGATTGCAATAAAACTGAAATGAATGGGTGTATGGATGTATGGATTGGTGAATGGATTTGGAGGAATGGATGGATGTATGGGTGAATATGTGATGACTGAAAGAGGAAGGAAGGGCTGAATTTGTGGGTGAATGAAATGAATGATTGAAAAGAATGAATGGTGGGATGAAATAAATGAATGAAAGAAGGATGGATGATGGAATAAATTTGAGGGAATGAATGGATAGATTAAGGAATGGATGAACAAGTGGATGCACACATGGTTGATTAAATGGATGGGAGATGGGATGAAATGCTTAAGGGGCTGTTTTTGAGTGAATGCATGGTTGAATATGGGGCTGAAATGGGGCTGATTACTTGCGAAATTGGGGGTGAATGATGGCTGAATTGAAATGAATGAATGGGGGATTGAATGAATGGATTAATGAGGGAATGAATGGAGAATTGAGGACTGCTACTGCTGCTATTAATTCAGCAGCTAAGGGGCTGATCCTTACTGCTATGGCTGCTGCTGCATTCCCATTTGCTGCCCGAAATGTAGTCCCCATTGGGGACTGCTGCTGCCTCCCCTACAGCTGCTGCCATGGACAGCAGCTCACTGCCAAAGCACTGTTTTAATCCCCTTCACCACCACCTTCAACCACCACTCTCTCTAATCCCTCTCTCACTCTCCATATCATTCTCTCTATCTCAAACTCACTCTCCTATATCTCACTCTCTCTACTACTCCCTCACTCTCTATATCCTCCACACACACACACATACATAAACACACCTATATATATATATATATATATATATATATATATATATATATATATATATATATATATATATATATAGACACACTCACTCAAATGAAAATATATACACATGATACATAGATATAGACACACAAACACAATATATATATTGACACACAAATATATTTATTTGTGTGTCTATATCTATGTATCATGTATATATATATTTTCATTTGAGTGAGTGTGTCTATATATATATAAAATATATATATATATATATATATATATATATATATATATATAATATATATATATATATAATATATATATATATATATATATATATATATATATATATATATATATAAAATATATATATATATATATATATATATATATATATATTATATATATATATATATATATATATATATATTTATATATATATATATATATATATATATATAAAATATATATAAATATATATATTTATTTATATATATATTTTATATATATATATATATATATATATATATATATATATATATATATATATATATATATATATATATTTATATATATATATATAAAAAAATATATATATATATATATATATATATATATATATATATATATATATATATATATATATATATATATATATATATATATATTTTATATATATATATATATATATATATATATATATATATATATATATATATATATATATATATATATATATATTAAAAAAATAAAATATATATATATTTATATAAAAAAAAATATATATATATATATATATTTTATTTTTTTAATATATATATATATATATATATATATATATATATTATATATATTATATATATATATATAAATGTATAGAGAGACAGTTATACATATAAATATATAACCATGAAAATATATATATATATATATATATATATATATATATATATATATATATATATATATTATGATACATTAAGATACTAACATAGATACATCAAGAACAACACTCTAACGATATAAAATCTGAGATTAAATAGGAAATATTCATTGAATCAAATCACGACCACGTGAAGTGTCCAATATTGGGGGTTTCCCACATGGACACAAAGCACAACACAAAAGACACTCCTATGACCTCCAAATGGACACAAAATGGACACAAATGGAGACACAACCAAGGGGATCATTCCTATGGGTTCAAAATATTCCTATATGCATGTAGGGGTAGATTAGAGGAGAGATTATACCTTCCGGGAGAGAGATTCCAAGAGAAATCCTTCCGACACGACACCGACACGAAGTGGCCTCTAAATGGACACGAACCAAAGCCAAATCCTCCCAAACTTGGCTAGCACCCTCTATCCATGGAGTAGAGAAGAAATGAAGAAGATTTGGTGGAAGAAGGGATTGATTTGGAGATGAAATCAATGGAGGTTGCTCTCAAAATTTTGGGAAAAAAATGAAATGAATGCTCATGCCTACCCCCCCTATTGTGGCAGGCCATGGAAAGCCTCGGTGTCCCCTATATGAAAGTCTAAAATACCCCCATTTATCCTATTTGATTTAAATTAGGAATGGGCTTTAGGTTGAGGCTAATTTAGTCTAGTTTTAAGTCTCTAATTAAACCTAACCTATCCATAAATAATTAGTCAATCACACTAACTAAAAATATTATCATGTAGGCCATGCCTAACTAATGAGTTGGTCCTACTAGAGTCAAAACTATCCCGGGTGCCCATTACAAGTCGGATTGAGTTGAAATTCGAACCCGACTCAAATAACCCCAAATTAATATCATAAATAATAAAATAAATTTCAAAAATATTCTAAAATGAAAAATGACCAAAATATCCCTGTTCTTGAAAACTGGGGGTGACAAGTGACTAGTGATTTAGAGTACAAAGTTGATATTTGATCGGCTGGATTTGCACATGAATATACTAAAGAGGCGCACATGGTTATACTACTTTGGAATTGTTCACATGACTATTTATACTCCCCCATACCCCAATCAATACACAAGAATCCAGACAAGTTATTTTACGTACATGATTTTCACATGAAAGCCCATAGATGGGTGTACATGAAGTAAACATGAGGGCTCAAAACTGAGTGCACATGAATTCCACATGAAGGCCCATGAAGGGTACACATGAAGTATAGGTTATACATGAAATACACGAGAAATATGATCGAACATGAGAGCACATGAGAGTACAAGAGCGAGCATGAACGAGCATGAAGCACATGAGAAACATGAATAACATGAGTGCGAGGAATACATGATGTACATGAAACACACGATTTGATGTATCCGATGCTCCCGAGGGGAATAACATCTCAATGTAGGGATCCATATAGTACCAATCCGTGATAATATCGTGACAGCATTCAATAAGGTAATCTAGAACAGGAATATAATCCTAAGCAAGTTATGAAATGATCGGAGAATGTACTCGCCTGCGCTGTGAATATCTGTGAGAATATACTGTCCGAGATGAGGCATCTGACTCCTATTTAGAGCAACACAAGTCAAGATGTATACAGGGGATGAATAATGAAATGTACAATGCATCTGCATATTGTCTAGGTCAAACTAGACTAAAGTCAACTCTTGGTCAACTCTGGTCAACTACATTAGTCAAACTAGGTCAACTAGGGCACTCCTAACCCAATCAAGTCTCACTAAACCTAACCAGTCTACCCTAGCAATCACACACCAATCATAAGTCACAAAAGTGCAAAATACAAGTTATATATACAATAGGCATATATAGGCTATACCTATATAACATGGCACTCAAGATACAGTGTATAAAGGAAATCAAATATATATACATGCATTCATCAATACTTAGGCCTATATGATATGCCACTTATATATTACATATATATATAGATACTACAATACTCTATACAATACATGCATGTATATATATAGATAGGGTTAGAGAGGGTTATGTGTGTGTGTGTGTGTATGTGTCATGGGGGGGTTCATATGCATCAAGGTTAAATAGGTTAACATATATGGTATTAGGTTAACATGGGAATTAAGGGTAGGTTCATAACATGGGTTAAAGCATATAGGTTTATACATACATAGTGTACTTTGAAAGGGGTTCATAACCAGATGTATTTGGTTTAGGCATATAGGTTTAGCTATCATGTGTTCAAAATTCGATGGCTAACAACTACACATGTTTTTCAGAGTGGAATGGACTTGATGACATGTTAGTTTAACATGGCATTGGGTTTAAGTGTGGAAAATAGGGAATATAGATAATATTCAATCACTTGCATATGTGAGTATCAAACAACGTAGGTTAGAGTGTCCTACGTTTGTGCTCTTGTATATGTGTACACATGAGTATGATAACAGCTGCTATGTGTCTCAGATTTCCTAATCCTAAGCCAATACCTCAGCACCATATAATCTCAGGAATTGGAATACAACCCAATATAACATGTAAGTGAACTCATAACTAATTATCTCAAAACTGAGATAATCTCTCAAGGATAACACTCAACCCCATTTCAGTTTTCTAATAAATCAATCTCAGTTTTTCTAAGGTTTACCAATAGTGCATTCTCAGGTTTTCATAATTAAACTAAGGTTAACAATGTATATTGCAATGTGTACTTGAGTGCAAACATGTGTTTGTGTGTGTGGCACTGATAACAGTGTGTCTACAACTTAGGTTGAGTGTTAGTGTGTGTGTGTACATGACAGTTAGATAACAGTGTATTACCAGTGTATAATAAGTTTAATGTGACAGAACATTAATCCCAAATTTTAGGAACAGTGTGTCCATTCTCAGTTCTGACAGGTTAGACCCCAATGCCAAAATCGAAAGCCTATTCTCAGGTTTTCAGAAAACAGGGAATATGTGTGTGTCATTAGCTGTTAGGGGTGTGCTCGAGTGTCCACAAGTGTGTGCATCTCAATTCGTTTGGTTACATGTGTAGGAGTGAAATATAAGGGGATTTTAGGATATGTCCAGGTACAGGTCTTCAATGCTCAGTCATTGGTTTCATGTGTGTGCATATGCATGTCAGTGGTTCTCAGTTTTTTGCAATGTGTGTGTAGAGCTACATCAGGAAACAGTATTTAAATATCAATTCTCAGAAAAATAACAGTCCATGTGTGTAGGTATCAGTTGTATGTAGATAGGGTATATGTGTGATATATCACAACTAAGTTCTCAGGTTTCAGTGTAAAAGAAATCTTAGTTCACAGGTTGTAGTGTAAGGATGTGGCAGCAAGATAATTCTCAGGTTTTTAGTCTATGTACACCACACATGGAATGATCTTCGAATGAGTGTTACAACCAAATCAATACACATTCATACATACATATATATCTCAGTTTTCAGGTTTATTCAAAGAAGCAATCTCAGGTTTAAAACTTGGGAAAATTTTCTCAGTTTTGTATCAGTAAAAGAAACAATTATCAGGGAACTTTTCAAAATGTTACTCGAAATCCAATCTCAAATCAGTGCAATTACATAAATAAAATCTAAAAACCAAATCCCATATCTAACCTACATCACGGTGAAATACAAAATCAAAATTAAGAACAATTTCCCAATCAAAGTTTTCAGTGTATTAGTGAACCCCATTTTCGAACCCAATAATCAATAAAACCAAATCAAAAGTTCAAATCAGGTGTACATATATGTTCCCCACATTAGTACGTGTCAGGGGGGTGATTCTTGTCCAGGAAACCGGACACGAAGTGTCCAAACAGTGAAATACAAATATCAGTAAATCAGTGCACGACATGGCCTCGTACAGCCGTGTCATGCACGATTGCGCATAACACAGGGCACAAACACTCATGGGCTCATGTACACACGTAGAGGGAGTATAGGGCTAGGGTTTTAAGTCCCTGACACGAGTCCACGTTGTGTCTGCACGCGACACGAAAGCCGTGTCAAAGAGCAAAAATTCGTGCGGGTGCAGCAGTATACGACTAGTGCGTGATAGATTTTGTGTCCGACACGACACGAGAGTCCACGAGACTCGAGGTGGTATCTGTCAGTGATGGCCCCCACCTCTGTGTTGAAAATGAGGTGTCCACGTGTCCTGTGTAGGATGAAATAGGGGTCGGGTAGCAGGACCCGGCACCGGGGTGTCGTGCAGCGTATTCGTGTCCATTTTGGTCACGGACACGAGTCCAAATCGTGCTCAGTCAGTGGGGGTTCGAAAACACACATCAAGAGCTTCCCAAATAAGTAATTTGTTTTAGAAAATACAAAGATTTAATCCATTCAAGTATTTCATCAAACACCTACATAGACACATTGATACGTGTCCGATACGGACATAAAATGGACATTGTTTCCTACAAAATTTTAGGGACAGCTAGGGGACACATAGATTTAGACTAATATACAAAGAAATCAGAACATTAGCACAATTTGAGGAGTTTTACCTATAGGTGCAAATAGCAAGAAAAAGCTTCAAATGGGGGGTGTTCTTCTTGATAGCCAAATACTCCAAATTGATACCAAACTGAAATAGCTCTCCACCAACAGCAAGTAGGGGTTGATTAGATTCATATGCAAATAATTTGGGTCAAAAAGGACTTGAAATAAGAAAGTTATGGATTAGGGAAGATGGCTCCTTACCTCTTTCTTCAAAATGTTGAAACAACACAAAAGAGGCCAGAACAACTTAAGAGATTATTTATAGGGAAAGGAATGACATATTAGGTGGTCATCAAGTGAAAGTTAGGGTTAGGGTTTTGTCTAATGGGCTATGGGCCTAGTTGCATTAGTCATGGAACCAATTCCTAAGTCTCAAGCCTATGGACCAAATCACCAATCCTCCTATTTCAAACATGATCCTAAGTGACCTAACTTGAGTTGACTTAAGTTAGACTAGGGTAACAGCATGCTATTCAAGTCACCACAACCAGGGTCAACATCTAGGTTAGTCTCTTAAGTCGCAACTAGTAAAAGTCAAAATCAACAACCGTCAATCCAATAATTAATCAAATAATTCTAATAAGTCAAAAATGACCAAATTACCCCTAGGCAAAAAATAATAAATAAAAATCCCAATCACATAGTTAGGCTCTAGGCAGACAGTCTCTAGGGTTTCACTAGCTGCACATCAAAATCACAAGTCATGATTTTTAAATAGTTTTAAAATGATTAAAAATTACCAAAAATTATATTATTATTTAAATATCATAATTAAATAATTAAAATCACAAATTTCAAAATTATCCTCATTTAGAAAACTGGGTGTTACAGATATGAGACCTTTGTAATCGATTCAAGAATATTAATAAAGAGATTGATTTCTGTATCATTGTGTTCACTTTGGTTTTATGATATATTGTCCACTGCTGCTTCAATTTTTATATTTATGTTACGCTGCGTCATTGTCTATTTTGTTTATTTTGTCATTGTACAGATCTGGGCGTTATTCAAGCGCAGCTTAAGCTTACACGACATCACATCCAAGTGAGGATGAACGGTTCTGCAGTGATCAAGCGAGGACGAACGATAGTACGGGATCTGGGCGTGACACTATGTTTTGTACCTGAATCAAATAAAAATCTAGCATGAATTCCATTAAATAGTAATATACATGTATAATGTATCTGAGGCAGGGGCCTTCTTTTGAATTAAATAGCAACTACCAGACCAGAACCAGAATTCTGGAAAGTCGGAACGAATCAGGCTAACAACGTATACCAGAGTCCTCTAATAACCTGAGATACGATCAAAGCTATAGAGTTGGAGATTACAACTACACTCCAACAGTTTATCCTAGGTCAAGCAATCCTAGATATCTCAATCACATGCAAATAAGTAAAGTATAAGAGTATGATCATCAGCCATAGAAGACAGAAAAGCGTTCCACTATAATATATAGATGATCATAAAACTAGTAATACAAAATAAAGAACTAGCAAAAGTGTAAGTTATACATGATTATATCTAGCTGCAGTCCAGTATATACAGATCATGTCATGCCCGTAGGCTAAATGTCAAGTCCAAAACAAGAGCTAAACACATGCTCGGCGGCTAATCGTCGCTAAAGAATATTTACAAAATCTAGTGGTAAAGGAAAGAAAACCCACTAGGGCACCCTGGTGCTTCGAGTAGTCACTATCTAGTGGAAGGTATGAAAGATCCTCGGGCTCCTCTACTAGATCTAACAAAACAAAATCAGTGGGGTTAGACCCCCAAATAGCAACTACCACAAAGCAAGCCAAACTGTGAACTAAAATCCACATGCAATCATAACTATACTAAATTAAAGGCAGTAAAATCAGGAAAGAATAATGTAAAGGTACCATAGGAAATACTAAAGAAAATAGGAAACATGTGAACATGTACATGATCATGTAAAGATAAACATGAATAGCATATGAATGAAGTCTGGCATGTGAGCATATACAGTACTGATTAAAAATCATAGCATGAATAGTAACATATACAAGAACAGTCAGAAATCTAGATACAGAGATAAAACAAGCTAGAACAATACTAGACTAGACAAGACTAGACGCCATCCATCAATCGCGAACAAGCAATGAGTACGACTTGATACATTAGCTAACTAGGATTATCACAATCCTAATTACTAACATATGCAGTTTGAGAAATCTAATCCGGTTGTCAGCCCTACAGACTATCTAACATATTTTGGTCGCGGACGCAAGGATATATATAGTAGATACACCGCACAGGAGACGTGTATCATAAAGTGTAAGCTTCGCACAATGTATCACGACCCGCACCCGGATAATCGGGCACAAGTACGTCGGGCCACGTCCATCCTACGCCACGGTATCGGCGGTAGAATGCTGTCAATTATCCATTAACTATCTACAACATCTAGATGATCCAAAATCATAATGTACTCAAATCATACCACAAATAACTAAAAAAGATATGGATGAAAAGATATCAATAATACTGAAACAGACAGAGTCTACAACTGAATATACAAGACCAGAATGTAACGGAGACAAATACCACAATGAAGCAACAAACAAACTACAAGGGCCCAGAACTCCCGGGAGACAACTCACGGTGAATAGAACATCGAGATCCGTCTCTGCTAGCATCATCATGTAGTCCAATAATGTGGGGCATAACAATTCCTAAAATTTATCAACGGGTCCAGTCAGGACGGGAACGAGCACATATCTCTGAAAACAGTTCCAAAATATGGTAGAAAATATAGAGCTAACAGTAGAATAAAATACATGACGTGCTGTAAAGAAACACAAGAATACAGGAGATATGGATAAGTAAACTAAGATCTTGAAATATAATAAAGAATCTCTGAACTATAATAAATATAAATGTTTCAGAGCACAAGATGATCATGTAATTAGTTTAGATTTGTACACGAGTATACTAAGGGGTCTCCATTATACATGAGGGTATAATAGACATGTAAAAGAATATGCTAAGGGGTTTAATCACATGACCACTTCTACTCTCCCCACCCCGATCAATACACAAGGATCCGACAAAGTTATGTTACATATACGATAGTTAGTTTTGCACAATAAGTACATGTCAGCACACGAGAGTACTTGAGAGCACATGATTTTTTTACATGATTAATATGAATACAAGGAGTACACGATGCACAAGATAAAGTACATGAATATGAAATACCCGATGCACTCGATGAGGGGATAACATCTCACGACAAGATTCATATAGTACCAATCCGTGTTAACAATGTGTCATCATCAAGTAAAGTAGTCTAGAGCAGGCAATATAGATAATATCATGAATGAAAACGATAAGAGAATGTACTCGCCTTGTGTTAGTTGGAGTAGACGTGTGCGACCGGAATGTATCGTCACGGGGTAGGTACAATGCTATTCTCCATAAGATGGTCCCAAACGACGACATGGACAGTCCCAATGAGTCCAGAATAGTCCAAATAGCCTAGTTTGGCATAGAAAGGCCGACCATCAGAGTTCGGCACGATACTCTAATTAAGAATTAGAAACGACTATAATAGTCGCGATTAAAAACTAATAGGCTAAAAAGGAAATTGATTTGAGGAACAAAAAATGTTTTGCCAAATATTATTTAGAACATATTTAGAATATGTTAATATATCCCTTAAAGGTTAGGGCAAAGTATCAACCGGTAATACAAGCCCTAATCTAATTGGATCATCCATAATATCTAGGGCCCAATCCCATGATCAAATATATGAAAGTAACTATTAATAGTCATTGGGCCACTAAATTTGACCTATTTAGCTATTTATTTTTAGGGTCAAGTCCCACTTACAAATAACATTGCATCTTTAGGGCATCAAGCCCAGTTGTAAAACAAAAATTAGGCTAAAGGCCTAATTTAATAGAATGATTAAATATGTAGGGCAAAGTCCAATCCATATCAATATTAAAATGATATAACTCAACCAAGGCCCAAGCTAGTCTAAGTTAAATCCTGAAATAATTTGCAGGCTCAAGACCCATAATCTATATAAAAAATTATTTAAAGAAAAAGGCTTAAAGTTCGGCCTATATATTTTCAGTCCAAACTATCACCCCAAATGAATTAAAATATAATTCATTCAAGCTAATCCCATTAATCTAATTCATGTCACCATCAAACAAAGAATTTAGTAGAAAGGGGAGAAGTCAAAAAGTGGACCTTCATAAATTGATAAAACTATGTTAGGAGACAAATTAATGACAACATGAACAATTTGGTATATAAAAAATCTTAATGCACCACAACTGACTTATTGGTTATTGAATACTAAAATATAATGGAAACATTCCCCAAATTCTTAATTAGTAAATTAGCCTAATGATTTATCAACCCACAAGGGTCACTAGCTCTCATTGAAGAGCTTAGCCCAAAGGAAAAAAACTCTAAATAAACACCAAGTAACAGTGGTCACCTGCCACTGCATCCCAAAAACTTTTAATGGAAAAGAAGAGAAAGACAGCAGAAGGAAATCAAATCACTGCTGCTGCTCTTATAACCCATCTCCAATTAAACCAACAAACCAAAAATTGAGATTAAAAGTCAATAAACCAAAAGAAATTAATAAGGAAGGCTCACAGTGGTGAAAGCAGCGCACGGAGGGCCGAAAAGAGTGGGCTCGGTCCATGGTGGTGGAGGGGCGTGCCAGCGTGGAGCAACGGCGAACCGGGTGGCGGCTTGGGAAGATTAGCGCTCGACAGAGCGACGGGGGTCGCCGAGATGGCGCAGAGCGGATCTGGGACTGGCGGTGGTCACGAAAGCGGCAGCAACTCGCGGTGTACTCGCCGGATCAAGGTCAACGGCAGGTGAGGGATCCCACGCACACTCTCTCTCTCTCTAAATCTCTGTGTCTTTGTGGTCTTCTAAGGGTGGCATTGATGTTGGTGGTGGGATTTGGGGGTGATGGTGTACCGTGGTGGTTGGTGGATGGGCAGGGTGACTGTGGTAATGGTGGCGGTGGTTGTGATAATGGTAGTGGTGGCTGTGATACTGGTGGTTAGTTGCATGGCGGAGGCTGTGGAGTCGGGGATGGTGATGATGGTGGTGAACGTGGAGTGGTGGAGTGTGGCGATGCTGCGCTACTGTCGGACTGGCAGTGGTTAGGGTCTTGTATGTGAGCGGGACTCTGGCGATGGCCGAAAAATAGGGTAGTGGCTGTGGCAAGGATGGCTTAGGCTAGGAGACTGGACATTACAAGGGATGGTGGCTGCTAGATGGAAATTTAGGGTTTTTTGGGGTTTTGTGATGTAACATTGGGAAGGGTGCATATTTATAGGGGAGTGGAAAACCCTAATGAAAAATGTAAATATAATAGAACTAGGGAATTTACTGAAAACACTAACTCCAGTCACTGACCACTAACATATTTGTTATACATTGAATTAATTAGTTAACTAGTACTAAACTAACTACTAGCTATTAACTAAATAATTAATCTAACTACCAGTTGTTCAGCTAATTACAATATAGCTAAGATTTCAATATTATTAAAACAAGGTCGTGGCCCACGATCCAAGCCTAAGGCATGGTAGGCTAAAGTAGGACCGTTACGGCCTTAGCCCGATTCTAGGACGAAACGAAAAACCTACCCTTCTTTAAAACCTTTAAATATAAATAATCAGTAATAAAATATATTTTCTGCAAATAATAGTTTTACAATAATTTTCTCTAATAAATATAAGTACTTATAACTTATAGATTTTTCCTGAAGTGGACAGATAATTAAATTAAGTAACCTCTCGGAGAAAAAAATAGCTTTTACAAAACTAAGACCAACAAGGACCGATAGCAATTACAGTCATAAATATATCGTATTCATGATTTCAAAGATCCAAAAATTTAGAGAATAAAAATTTACAATGATTTTGAAAAACCTAAAGAAATCGATTAACGGAGGTTACAAATCTACCTTCCTTAGAGAAATTTCGTCCTAGAAATTAAGATTGACGGAGGGATCAAAACAAGATAGAGAGTTTAGTCAGCGCCTTAGGCACGATCAAAGAACAACGACTTTGGGACGATTAAGATAATCAATTCGAAATAACTCAGACACGACTAGTGATTTTGGTACGATAGAATCGAAATATGAACAGAATTATATAGACATGATTTAGAAATAAACGTAAGTCATTCAGGCACGACCTCAGTCATGGTCAGGAGAATCGAAGGTAGAATTCGAAATTCAAGTATGGAATGATTTAGTAGAGTCTGGCTTAAAATAAACAAAATTACTTTCAGATCGCATCGATACGATAAAAATCAAAACCTAGTCATGATCAGGATAAAGTTGTAGCACAATCAAAATTTGGACTAAAGGCATCATAGGCACGATCGATATTTAATGAGTATGATTAATTATGTCATAAAATACGATCTGAGTTCGGACGTGACTTAAAATTTGGAAGTGATCTAAGTTCACTTGGCCCGATTTATGATATAGCGACGAAAAATTAAAATCTAGTCATGATCAGCAATGAAATACCAGCATGATGACTAAAGGATCGAAATTTAGGCACGATGGAAAATTTATTCCTGATGTGATCAATTCAAATTATGACATGACAAAGTTCACAATCAAATCAGATAGTCGTGATCAAGGACCAAAAATTTTAGGCACGATTTAGAGACAAATTAGTATGCATAGTCATAATCGTTAAAATCACAATCATGGGATCCAAAGTCGTCTAATCGTGCCAGGTCATCTAGGCACGACCAACATGAAGAATAATGGCTAAAATCAAATCATGGTTAGCACGGAACTAGTTATTTCTAAGAATTTAAATTGAAAGTTTAGGCACGAGTGATAATGGTATCTAAATCCAAACAAGATCATAATCAAATTTTGACACGATCATAGATAAGGTCATGCTAACCTTGGTCAAAAGTATTTAGACATGATGAAGAATTAATCATAGTCCAAGCACGAGCAACGTACTGATAAGGATCCAGGTCACGATTGAATCAAATCAACCGAGTACGATCAAGGATTTAAGAGTATTGGTATAATAGAGGAGATGACCATAGTCGATTGGTCGCGAACATAGGAATTAGGATTTATCGGTAGTGAAACTTAAAGGATGCGTCAAGGATAGGGAAAAATCAAATTCCGTCTTACTAGGATGGGTCATCAAAGATAGGATTGCAGAAGGAAGTCAAATCATCTCACTTTACTACAATCAAATTTATCCGTTCATCATTTGCCAATTATTCCTTTATCTTACATGCCCAACACGATCTTCAATCATGGAATCAAACCCTTATATGTCTGCTGCCAAAAATCATAATCTTCAGTCATGAATTCATGATTGAATCCCTTTATAAATACCATAGGCTTGACTTAAATTCCCAGGCACTACCCATGAATCATGCTCTTGTTAGGACTCCTCAAGTTTTTTGATTTTATTTTCCACTATCAACTTAATCATCTTGAAATTCAAATTCTTCTACCTTGTCCTAAATTGGATCCAAAATCTTTGAATGAGTTTCATAAAATATCCTTGAACATCCATTCAAGTTATGCCCTTCATATTACTCACAGTTGGATACCACCATTACTATATAATAAAAATCAACCTTCGTGTTTTCTTCAACCCTATTCCTTTACATATTACCCTTCTTAAAAACTTCCACAAAATCTATAATTTTCCTTTAACTCAAAATTTTGTGTTCTCTCGATTCCTAATCATACTTACCAATCTTTATTCAATTTCATGTCGTCGCCGTATATAGTCATAAACTTTCTTCCATATATTCAAATTCCAACTTTGGTATCTTGTCTTAATTCAAATATGAAATATCTTAAGAATCAGTAACCTAAAAATATCTTGGTTCTCAAAACAATTCGACCTCGACTATCCTTGTTAGTTTTTAAAAATATAACTACAAGATATTACAATTACCACCATTGATGTATATTCTGCTGTTCTTCTTACTCCAAATCCTCCTACGCTCTTTCCAATAATTCCTTCTCAAAATAATTCTCTAAGTGTAATCGTTTCCAAATTGATAATAACGGCCTCTTGATTTTATTTCCAATCTTCGTCACATCTCTATCTCAAAATTCTATATCAATGTCCAATATTTTATATTCCTACCAAGATCACCATATGATAACAAATTACGCCTTTCCTAGCTAGATAATTTATGATACTTCCTCGGCCTTTCCAAGGTAAGGAGATGTGAGAATTTCAAATTTTTTAAAGTGAACTGACAGAAGTAGATACGAGATAGTTGATTGATGTAATCAGGACAAAGTTAATTAAGACAAAGAATAATGGTAATGCAAGGAAACAATGATAAGACGAAGAAATAATGATAAAATTGTTCTTGCTCATCTGGTCATAAGGAAGTAGAATAATTTAAGATATGATATGATAACCATACACGTCTTCCTAAAATCATGTTGCCATAATATTCGTCACACCAGTAAGCTTAGCTACAATAAATGATAAATTCCATAACTAAGGTATACTCCCTATAATCATGTTATCTAGAATTCTTGTCACGCCAACCGGTATGGCTGCAAAAAAATCTAAATTCCATAACTAGGATAGGTATATCCAAAATTAGGCTCTGTGTAGCTAGTATGACTGTGATAAATTCTAAACTCCACAAATAAAGCAGACATTTACCCTTCTCACTGTCCTCTTCAAATATGTTATCAGAATATATCTTAATTCAATCCATAAAATTTATCTAAATACAAAATCAAATTTAACAACGAACACCAAGATTCAAAATTCAACAACGAATCAAGAATAAGTAAATGGAAACATGCGAAAAGAGATTCCGATGTAGGGTTTAGAGAGAGGTTCTCCGGGGTTGTCCCAGGGGTACTATCTAGGTCAAAATTCAAAACCCTTGAATATAATCTAAAACAAATCTCAACCTTTATATATATGATTGGCTAAACATTCTCTCCTCAACCTAAATGGTTATAGGTCCAACTTCTACCTTCTAGTTCTCTCTGGGGTTATAAACTCATCCTAAATCAAGAATAGGATTTGATAACATGCAAGTATTCAAAATCAGGACGAGTAAAAGCAAAAATGAAGATAAACTCAATATAGTTCGCAGTAAGATTCTTAGGGGTCATCCTCGAAATCTATCAAGAGTTCCTAATATGTGATTGAGTACCAAGATCCTAAAATATTCCAAGACTCAAATCCCAATCCTAGGGTAGACTTGCAGTAGTACAGATAAGATCAACTACTACCACGACTTCACATCAATAGCAAAGAATGACCTGCATGGGCCACCACAAAAATGTGTTACGACCTGCACCCGGATAATCGGGCACAAGTACGCAGGCCACGTCCAGCAAACGTCGCGGTATCGACAGTAGAACGCTGTCAAGTACACATTAACTATCTACAACATCTAGATGATCCAGAATCACAATGTACTCAAATCACACCATAACATAACTAAGGAAGATATGAATGAAAATATATCAATAACACTGAAACAGATGGAGTCTACAACTGAATATACAAGACCAAAATATAATGGAGACAAATACCAAGTGAAGCAACAAACAAACTACAAGGACCCAGAACTCCCGGGCGACAACTCAAGGTGAATAGAATATCGAGATCCGTCTCTGCTAGCATCATCATGTAGTCCAATAATATGGGGCATAATAATTCCTAAAATTTTTCAATAGATACACTCAGGATAGAAACGAGCACATATCTCTGAAGGCAGTTCCAAAATATGGTAGGAAATATAGAGCTATAAGTAGTATAAAATACATGACGTGCTATAAAGAAATACAGAAATACAGGAGATATAGATAAGTAAAGTGAGATCATGAAACATAATAAGAATCTACGAACTATAATAAACATAAGTGTTTCAGAGCACAAGATGATCATGTGATTGGTTTATGTTTGTACACGAGTATATTAAGGGGTCTCCTTTATACGTGAGGGTATAATAGACATGTACACGAGTATGCTAAAGGGTTTAATCACATGACCACTTATACTCTCCTGTTCCGATCAATACACAAGAATCCGACCAAATTATGTTACGTACACGATAGTTAGTTTTGCACAAGAAATACATGTGAGCACACGAGAGTACATGAGAGCACACGATTTGTACATGATTAATACGAATACAAGGACTACACAATGCACATGGTAAAGTACATGAACATGAAATACTCGATGCACCCGATGAGGGGATAACATCTCATGACAAGATCCATATAGTACCAATCTGTGTTAACAATCTGTCAGCATCAAGTAAAGTAGTCAAAAGAAGGCAATATAGATACTATCATGAATAAAAATGATCAGAGAATGTACTCGTCTCGATTTGGTTGGAGTAGACGTGCACGACACGAACGTGTCGTCACGAGTAGGTACAATGCTATGCTCCATAAGATGGTCCCAAACGATGACACGGGCTGTCCCAATGATTCTAGAATAGTCCAAATAGCCTAGTTTGGCATATAAAGGCCTACCATCAGAGTTCGGCACGATACTCTAATTAAGAATTAGAAACGACTATAATAGTCGCAATTAAAAACTAATAGGCTAAAAAGGAAATTGATTTGAGGAACTAAAAATGTTTATCGAAATATTGTTTAGAACATATTTAGAATATGTTAATATATTCCTTAAAGGTTAGGGCTAACTATCAACCGGCAATACAAGCCCTAATCTAATTAGATCATCAATAATATCTAGGGCCCAAACCCAAGATCGAATATATGAAAGTAACTATAAATAGTCATTGGGCTACTGAATTTGACCTGTTTGACTATTTATTTTTAGGGTTATGTCCCACTTACAAAAAACAATACATCTTTAGGGCTTCAAGCCCAGTTGCAAAACATAAATTAGGCTAAAGGCCCAATTTAATAGAATGGTTAAATATGTAGGGCAAAGTCCAATCCATATTAATATTAAAATGATATAACTCAACCAAGTCCCAAGCTTGTCTAATTTGTTAAATCCAAAAATAATTTGTAGGCTCAAGACCCATAATCTATATTAAAAAAATTAATTAAAGAAAAGGCTTAATGTTCGGCCTCTATATTTTCAGTCCAAACTATCACCCCAAATGAATGAAAACTTAATTCATTCAACCTAATCCCATTAATCTAATTCATGCCAACCATCAAACAAAGAAATTACTAGAAAGGGGAGAAGTCAAAAAGTGGACCTTCATAAATTGATAAAACTATGTCAGTTACCAATTAATGACATCATGAACAATTTGGTATATAAAAAAATCTCAATGTACCACAACTGACTTACTGGTAGGGGTGGGCACGGGTCGGGCCGGTCCCAAATTTGTTCGACCCGGACCAGACCCGTTACATGGCGGGGCGGGACGGGGCGGGGCGGGACGGGTCCAAAAAATATTGGACCCGGACCGGACCCGACCCGTTTGAAATGGGTACGAAACGGGTCGACCCGCGGGTCCAAACGAGTTCAAAAAAAGTTTAAAAAATTCTATAATAGTAAACATTTACATATGTTATATTGTCTATAAGAACAAAACAAGTCTAATGTTCCCAAACTTCTAGAATTTGTTTAGTAAACAATAAGATATTCTATTATGTATAGACTATAATAACAAAAAATGCTAAAAATTGATATAAAAAATATATACTCCTAGAAACGGGTTGGGCCGGGGCCCCATTTATTTTGAAAATATGACCCGCCCCGACCCGTTAATGTCACACGACCCGCCCCGGCCCGTCCCGTTTAAATTTTAAAATTTAGGAACCGGCATGTTTAGACATTTTACGGTTCGGACCGGGTCGGAACCGCGGGTCCTAGAACCTTATGCCCACCCCTACTTATTGGTTATTGAATACTGAAATATAATGGAAACTTTCCCCAAATTCTTAATTAGTAATTTAGCCTAATGACTTATCATCCCACATGGGTCATTAGCTCTCATTGAAGAGCTTAGCCCAAAGAAAACAAAACTCTAAATAAACACCAAGTATTAGTGGTCACCTGCCATTGCATCCCAAAACTTTTAAGGAAAAAGAAGTGAAAGACCGCAGAAGGAAATCAAAGCACTGCAGCTGCTCTTATAACCCATCTCCAATTAAACCAATAACCCAAAAAATTGACATTCCAAGTCAATAAACCAAAAGAAAATAATAGGGAAGACTCACAGTGGTGGTAGCAGCACGTGGAGGGACGGAAAGAGTGGGCTCGGTCCGTGGCGGTGGAGGGGCACGCCAGCGTGGAGCAACGACGAACCAGGCGACGGATTAGGAAGATCAGCGCTCGACGGAGCGGCGGGGGTCGTCGAGATGGCACGAAGCAGATCTGGGACTGGCGGCGGTCACGGAAGCGGCGGTACCTCGCGGTGTACTCGTCGGATCGGGGTCAACGGCAGGTGAGGGATCCTACGCACACACTCTCTCTCTCTAAATCTCTATCTTTGTGGTTTTCTAAGGATGTCGTTGATGCTGGTGGCAGGATTTGGGGGTGATGGTGTGCCGTAGTGGTTGGTGGATGGGCGGGGTGACTTTGGTAATGGTGGCAGTGGTTGTGATCATTGTGGGGGTGGATGTGATAATGGTGGCGGTGGCTGTGATACTGGCGGTTAGTTGGAGTGGGGAGGCTGTGGAGTCGGGGATGGTGATGATGGTGGCGAACGTGGAGTGGTGGTGTGTGGCGATGCTGCGGTACTGTCGAGGTAGCGGTAGTTATGGTCTTGTCTGTGAGCAGGACTCCGACGATGGTCGAAAAATAGGGCAGTGGCTGTGGCAAGGATGGCTAGGGCTAGGAGACTGGACATTACAGGGGATGGCAGTTGCTAGATGCAAATTTAGGGTTTTTGGGATTTGTGTGATGTAACATTGGGAAGGGTGTATATATAGGGGAGTGGAAAACCCTAATGAAAAATGTAAATGTAATAGAACTAGGGAATTTAGTAAAAACACTAACACTAACTCCAGTCACTAACCACTAACATATTTTTTATCCATTAAATTAATTAGTTAATTAGTAATAAACTAACTACTAGCTATTAATCTAATTACCAGTTGTTCAGCTAATTACAATTTAGCTATGATTTCCAATATTATTAAACCAAGGTCGTGTCTAACGATCCGAGCCTAAGGCTTGGTAGGCTAAAGTAGGACCGTTACGGCCTTAGCCCGATCCTGGGACGAAACGAAAAACCTACCATTCTTTAAAACCTTTAAATGTAAATAATTAGTACAAAAATATATTTTCTGCAAATAATAGTTTTATAATCATTTTCCCAAATAAATATAAGTACTTATAACTTATAGATTTTTTTTTGAAGTGGACAGATAGTTAAATTAAGTAACCTCTGGCAAAAAAATAGTTTTTACAAAACTAAGACCAACAAGGACCGATCGAATTCATGATTACAAAGATCCATAAATTCAGAGAACAAAAATTTACAAAATTTTTGAAAAAACTCAAGAAATTGATTAACGGAGGTTACACAATGGCAAACTAAATATAGTAGTACATGTATATAGGATTGTCCCACTCGCTGACGTGCTAGAAATGTGCCCCTCACGACGGATTGCTCCAAATCTATTGTATAGGCCGGAATAAAGGGCTTACAAGCAACAGGAAAAATCTTCCCTTCTAATGCATCTAGTTAATTAAGCTACTTGTTTAGTCCTTAACATTTTCATTCAGGATTTTGGGTGTCGCATTCCGCAGAATCCATCCTAGAGATGGTACATGCAAGGCTGAACAAGACAAGCAAAAGTGTACTACAATAAGCCACAACAGGAAAATATAGGTATCAATAATAGGAGTGCGCTACAACGAGCTACTATATATCAGGCTAGACAATACAAAAATTAGGAGTATGCCATAAAAGACCACTATAATAGACTAGACAGTAAAAGAATCAAGAGTGCGCTACGACATGCCAATGTTAGGTAGGCAAGGCAATACATGTATATGATAAGCAGGATAGCAACTACATGCTCAAGAAATCTTATAAAAATCTAGGGAATATATTAGAAGAAATCCAGGCAGGCATAAGAGTACATTGTAGGAAACATGACATGGCATATACAGGAAAGGAATAAATATGAAGGAATCAAAAAAATAGGAACAAAATCAGTAAATTGCAAACTTGGGTTCCCTCATATTATACCGATGGTATGTCTGTCTGGGACTGCCACAAGCTCTCTTTTGAATATTAATGCTGCATTGGTATACCATCAGTACAGATCAGTACAACGACGGTATGTCGATATTTGTCACTGTAGATTTTTCAATCAAAAGGGACCACAAACCGGTATGTTTTCAGTATACTTTAATATACCAGCGGTATGTTGTTTCTGCCCGAATAATAGTACTAAGTGAATGAAACAAGTTTCGAATCCAGAATACCTCCTAAAATTTGCAAAAATCGGGTATAATAATAAAAACAATACTAAAGGAAGGTCTTATATAGCATTTATACTAAGTCCTATGACAAGCACTCTGGTATTGTTCCCGATACAGAATTTTCCTACTGAGTAAATAACAAAACCTAGCAGAAAATCAAAACCTGGCTCAAACCAAATTTTCAGACGGACTAAAAGATGATAATCATGAGGGAAACATATTTAGTAAAGAAAATACTAGAAAATACTTGATTATCATGCTACATGAGCAAAAATAGTAGTAAAAACAATATTCATCGAGTAGTTTATCAAGATGTACTTGCCTATAATAGCTCTCAAGCTAACTCTTCTACTCTACCACCAAGAGGGTTTCAGAAACCACACTCTGAGGCCTCGAGACCAAGCTCCTAGCTCACAAGAAAAATGGAAAGGAAACGAAGATAGAAGAAGAGTAGAGAGAAAAAGTGAAAAAAAACAATCGAATAAACTGAAGGGATATATATACAAGTGGTAAATTAATCGTGACCGTCGGATCGCAATCCATGAATCGATCTAGATTAATCTCATCTGTTCAAAAGAAAACAAAGTCTTTTGGACAATAGTATGAATCATCACTACTCATGAATGTATCAAAATACTACTCACAAAAGTATCATAATACTATTCACAAAAATATCAAAAAATAGAAAATATCTAAAAGTGGAATTATCCCTCGGACAATATATCAATGGATACTATAGTATACCGGCGGCATGCCGGTCAAGAAGAAAAGTCTCAAAATTTTGATTTTTCTATGGTTCACCGTAAGTCAAAAAAATACATAATACGATATAAAATATATGTCCGTATACAAATACAGATATTGTGAGACGAGTCACACAACTCACTTCTTCATAAAAAAATTATGTCCTCGAAATTTCAATAAGGCTAGCAAAACAAACAAGAAATCCTAGAAAGCATGCTATCAGGATTAAGACAAAAAACTCATAAATTATGAAATCCAGCTAGAATAAATCACAAGGAATATAAAAGCAAAAAGCCTACATCATAATACTATACATTCCTATAATCCACTCAAACTAAAGACAGAATATAGATACACGAACAAGTATACCTTACGATCAAATAGATACGAGTAACGAGCACGGATATCATCCTCGTGCTCTTATGTCGACTCGTCAGGTGAGTGATGATCCCAGGAAACACGAACAAGTTGGATAGTCCAGTTCTTGAGAACCTCTCCTTATATGATAGGTCGGTACCAACAATCAACTCAGAATGATCTAGGAT
Source organism: Iris pallida (assembly GCA_029216955.1). Taxonomy (NCBI): domain Eukaryota; kingdom Viridiplantae; phylum Streptophyta; class Magnoliopsida; order Asparagales; family Iridaceae; genus Iris; species Iris pallida. The sequence continues at coordinate 163,381 of JANAVB010023222.1, forward strand.
ATGGCTCAGATCTAAAACATACTGGTACATATGAGATACATGAAACTCATCATGTACCTCGCATAGAGACGACAGAAGAGAAAGACGATATGATACATCTCCCACTCGCTCGAGAATATCGAACGACCCAGTAAATCTAGGACTAAGCTCTCCTCGAACGCTAAATCTGATAGCCCCATGGGTAGGCAAAATTTAAATAAATAGGTGGTCGTCGATAAAGAACTCAAGATGAAGTTGATGCTGATCTGTCCAATGACGCTGACGATCCTAGACCACTTGGAGATGCTCTATGATCTTCCTAACTACTCCCATTGACCAAGCAATCAACTCTGGACCAAACATCTGCCACTCTGCAATGTCATCCCATGCTAGGGGTGACCTAGATCTCCTACCATATAACACCTCAAAAGGTGCTATCTGAATGCTTGCTTGGAAGCTATTGTTGCAAGAAAACTCCGTCAGGTGCAAGTGATCCTTCCAAGAACCATCATAGTCAAGAGTATATGATCAAATCATATCTTCTAGAGTCTGGATCGTATGCTCTAACTGACCATCTTCCTGAGGGTGATATGCTGAACTGAAGATCAAACGAGTGCCCAAACACTGCTAAAGACCTTGATAGAAATGTGAAGTGAATATGGAATGCATGTCTCAGACTATGCTAACTGGGACTCCATGAAATATGATAATCTACTTCATATACATCTCAGCCAACTACTTTGTAGACTGACCAACTCTAAAAGGTAGAAAGTGAGCCACCTTCGTGAGTCAATCCACTATTGGAGAACTAAAAAGACTAGTCACGAAGTTGTTTGCCATTGATTATAAAAGAATAGAACAATTATATATGAGGACTGGACTTTTACTTCACAATACAAACTCGCTCGTACAAAGAAAGCCTAGGGACAAAAACCTAGGTACAGCAATCTACGTACGATTGTTTAGTTTTGATTCTGGGGGGTGACGGTAGAGGCTCGGGAAAGCGACGGCCGCTCTGCCTTACTCCTTGGACGATCTGACGTAGCCTTGGCTCTAGTGAAGAACTGCTCTCGAGATGGAAAGACTCTTCTGTGCGCGCCTTTGACTCTTTGTGTGTCCAGCCGGGTGGAGAGGATCTCTTTTGCAAGGGAATGGCACCTTGCTATATATTTTTTTTGGATCTGATCCTTCTGCAAGGGAATGGCACCTTGCTATTTATAGGAGTGGGGTGTTATCATTAGGGTTTGCAATGATTACCCTAAAAAAGTCGGCGGCTTGGGGATTTAATTACAATTTTCCTTGATCCTATTTTGTGGGCAATTAATCTGGACCACTAATCTTGATTGCAATGAATCTGGACAATTAATGCTGATTGTGTAAAATCTGTATGGGCAATCAATGTTGATTGTCATGAATCTTGGGAAGCTCGGATCTCCTGCCACGTGTTTAATCTGGGTGATTGTAATAAATCTGTTTTGATTCGGGTAATTATGATGATTGTACTAAATCTGGTTGTTGAGATTTATTGGTAACTCTTGATTGATTTAGTGCCACGTGGGAAACTCATCTTCTGCCACGTGTCATAATCGTGAGCCACAGCCGCATGAGGGTAGCTTCTTAGGTTTTGAACCACATGAATGTGGCAGCCGTATAGGTGTCGCCTCCGAAATCTGAGCCACATGGGGGTGGTTTCCAATTGAGCCGCATAGGACTAGCCACGTATCAAGGCTGAATGGGCATGGACTCTCAATATTTGAGCCGCATGGAGATGATCCCCATGATCCGAGCCGCATGAGAACAGCGGCCGCATGAGGTGACTTCTTAGGATTGGAGCCGCATGACGAGGGTCTTCACGCTCTGAACCGTATGAGAGCATTAGCTGCATGGGGTGGTGGCAGCCGTATAGAGAGCTTTGTAGTTGGTGGATCATGCTAGCTGTATAGGAGATTTACTTCGTTTCCCAAGGAATACGCCGTCGTATCGAAGTTCATCATTTCAGCTTTAATGTCAGAGTTATCACTTTATGTCAGAGCATTTAATGGGAGCAGTCACTTTATGGCCAGCTGTAAAGGCAAGCTGTATAGGGTCACGTGATTCTTGCCAGAGCCGCATGAGGCTATTGAAGAGTTTCTGAGCCGTATGAGGCTTTGATAGATTCCTGAGCCACATGAGGCTCCTTCTGTTTTGAGCCGCATAGGCTTCTTCTATTTTGAGCCACATGGGCTTCTTCTGTTTTGAGCCGCATGGGCTTTTCTAGTTCTTTTCCATGCTTCTACAAGACCCCCTTCAAAGTTTTTAATTTGAAAAATTGGAATACTTTGAATAAGAAGTATGGCTACACGAGCTCTGCTGGCCGCATAGGATGTTCTTGGCCGCATGGCCTGTCTGGCCGCATAGACTCCATAACCGTATGGACTCCCTGCCTCACGTGCGTCTCATTAATTGTCCTTAATTCATTTTTTAGAGCCGTCTTTTGGAGGAATCCCAAGAGTTGGTTCATTAAATATTTGGATTTTATGTCCTGGATGAATCTTATTTATGAGAGAGGGGGCAAAATCCGAGGAGTCGGTTTTGCCTGCAGCACATGACCCGAAGTGGTTTATCGGTCCACGTGCCCCCCTATGTCTGCCTATAAATAGGGTGCTGTTAGGACATAGAAACTTCTCTGCCTTCTTTTGTCTTCCTCTTCTCTTGCCCTAAGCTGCTGTTATTCCTTCTCCGATCATCATCGACAATGGCCCCGAAAGCTTCCAAAGCTTCGAAAGCTTCCAAAGCTTCCAAGGCCTCTGCTGCAACGAAAGACAAGAAGGCGACGACTCCCTCGCCGACTGTAGCGCCTCCAGTCCATCCTGACGTCCACCCTGCCATCCAGGGTAAGGACTATGTGGAAGATCGAACACTTCAAACCCTAAAACAATGGCTCTATTGCATGTTTTTATGCACAAGCCTTCTTCCCCTCATCATTCAATATGTTTTTCATCATTATGAAGTCGCATATGTTGTATGGGACGCATGAACTTCTCATATCCAAGCCGCATGAGGTATACCCTATGTTTGAGCCGTATGAGATCGTCTGAGCTGCATAAACGCCTTGAGAACTGAACCGTATGAAGCCCCTCTGAACAGAATCGTATGAGCTCCTAATGGACTGAACCGCATAGCGTTCCACGAGTCAGAACCGCATATGAACCCACCTAAACAGAGCCGTATTGAGGGCTCGTCGAGCCGCATGAACACCGTGCCGCATAAAGACCCATCTAAACAGAGCCGCATGTGCTCTGTAAAAATCGAGCCGTATAAGAACTCGTCTAAATTTCTGGCCATCTTCTGACTTTGTTTCTTTTGTCTCTTTTTAGTAAATCTGCCAGTCAATGCTGCAGGAGAACCCCTGGTGGGTCAGGCCCAATTTGCCATAGGAGTTCGATTTGACCATATAGTCTGGCAGGTGGTGGAGCAACTGCCCCAGAACGAGCCTGAGGTGAGGCTGAATCTTATCAAGAACGAGCCCTTTCGCTTTCTCTGTACCATGTTGAACTCAGGGCAATTGGAGGGAAAGTACCTGAAGCCGGCGTTCTTCTTCGAGAACGCCCTGACTGTGAAGAACTCTCGGATATTGGATATATCTGAGAATTGGAATTTTATTTCTGCTGGGAGGGCGATCCATATCCCCCAGATGGAGCGTCATTTCCCATTGGCGTGGTTCAATATGTTGCCGGTGGACAACAAGATGCAGGAATCCTTGACCCCGAGCCGATCGAGAATGATTATGGGTAACATCCACTATAATAAGCACGTTAGATCAGCGTACGCGGGCAGGGAACCGGTCAGCCGCTACGTGATGGGGCTAGCCTCGGGTACCTTCTTAAATACGTAGGGTCCCAATTTCTCATTTTTTTAAGCCGACACTTTCCTGAATCAACTTGCTCGGAAAGGGTCTTATCCCATTGGCCGGCTCTCGATTTTGAACTGGATACGCCCCATCCCTTTGTGGGCCAATTTGACTGGGTAGACTTTGCGAGAATATGGGACTTTCCTGTATGAGGTTGGTCTCTACTACGCCATCCGGGGAACATGTCACGGACTGCCCATCAACAAGGAGTTGTTCATGGCTCTTTTGGAGATGTACAACCGGCGGACGGGGACCTTCTTCATACCTGGAGGGGAGATTGGTCTCGCTCTTCATGAGATGCACGCCGTCTCTAGGCTGCCCTAGGGAAATAAAGTATTTGAAGTATATACTCCAACGAACGAAGAGTTCGAAGATTTAGAGCAACGACATCCGGGTTTCATTGCTGTCTATCAGGAGTTACTGTGTCACCACAGTTACTGTCAGCAGACGACCAAGCAGGATAGTTACTCGGAAGGGAACCTTTCGCATACTAGAGCTTAGCTCTCCTACCTTTTTCAGCAAGGTGCTTCAGGCTGGGTTACTCCCCGAAATCCTCTGACCCGAGAGCAAGTACAGGATCTGATGTTAACTGCCAAGAAATTGAGGGCCTTGAGCGACAGATTTGGGAGTCAAACTAATTCCTTTGATTATTTTTATCAGGATACCCAGCCGCTGTCGGAGAAGGCAATCCTGGCAGGGTTCCTGATGGTTTGGCTATGGAATTGCGTGGTCTCAGGAGGAGTTGGTTCCATTGAGAGGATTAGCCAAAATTTTATTCTTCCTGCCGTGAAGCTGGCCTTCGGGGTCAGATTGGCTCTTCTTTTGACCATGGTGTGCAGTATACATCGTGGCCTCCGTACTTTTTCGTCCAAGGTTAATGCACGTGACACGGCGATTAACTTTGAGCGAATCGAGTTGCCCTACCACTATTTGATGGGGTGGCTGTTAATGCACTGTCGATCTTTGATGAGACCTGGCCCAGAAGATTGTGTAACTGACGACGATGCTTTTATCTTTCTGTACCGCCGGATGCCCTGGGAGTACAACACTATGCCCGTCTGTCGGATGGCGCTGGCGAGGGTGGATGGATATAACTTCTTTGTGTCTATTCCCTATTTTTTTGCTGAGGAGGTGGGGAGTGTACATGTTGACGGTACCGAGCCTCCTCTCCTCTTACCTGGGAGGATGCTTCTATGGTTGCGTAACATCCGTCCCTCGCACTTAGTATATCGCAACCGCAATACTGTCTACCTGGAACCTTACTTGCCCAGCCGGTTCTCCCGCCAGTTTGGGTACGGCCAGCTGTTCCTAGAGAGTCCCAGCTCTTGCCTGGGCTTTGAAGGAAGCATTCTGGATGGCATCAGGGCCTGGCTTTACTATGATATTGCTCGTACCCGTGCTAGTTTCTCGGTCCCTGACGCTGAGACGTAAGGGGAGATTTTGCATTTAGCGGCTCTCTACCACGTCACTGCGAGCAGGTTTCCTGTTAACTTTGACCCGCGTACTAGTTTTATTGTTGGTACCGGCTTGGCAGAGAAGCCTCAGGGGTCGAAAACGAGGAAGCAGAGGGCAAACACGATACCTGTGCCGGACTCGGAGTCCTCCACTGCGGATGAAGAAGATGGCGAGCAGGATGTCGATGATTCTCTCCCTCCTCTAGATGAGGTGGGGGCGGATCAACTGCCGATTGCGTTCGATGAAGTGGTGGCGGATCAGCCGTCTGATGTGCCTGGTCCTTCGCGCAAGCGAAGCAGGAGTGTGTCTGCTGATATCGGCATGACTTATTCCATAAAATGGGCTGCTGTCAGATCCCGTCGGCTATTTATCGAGGATGTTGACACTGTTTCTGAGGTGACTTGAATTATAACTATCATCTCCTTTCTTTTCCTATACTATGGCCTAATTATTTTCCTTTGCTCTTGTAGGCGTCGGAGGAGTCGGTTTTTCGAGAACCGGCCGCTGATATCGATCCAGCCCTGACCACTTTGGTCATGTGTACCGCTATTATTTCTGCTAGGGTTCTTCCGGAGGCGGCCGAGGAGTCCCACATTGCTGAGGGCTTAGCCCATAGTGAGGGGGGCTCTACTGCACCTGTCCCTGAGGCAGTTGAATTTCAGCAAGGTGACGCTGAACCAGTTGCATCCCTTTCCGGAGTGGCTGGGGCAGAAGAACCAGCTGGACTCGACTTGGAGGTCGTTGGTGAGGGGACCACGGCAGCTGCGAGCGAACCTCAGCCTCCACAACCCTCCCCTGGTAAGATAAGCCAAATTTTGACTAATGAGGAGGCCCATTTGCTCTTATCATCACGTCTTCAGGTTAGACTGATTGATGGTTACTCTGGGCATGCAGGTCCTACCCGTCCAGTTCCGATGATGGACATTGTTAAAGTAGGCTCTGCTAGAGGGGATCTGGTGGAGGAGAGCGTGCCCCCTCCTCTTCCGGTTTGTCTTGAGGGGCCTCCCGCCGGATCTAGTTCAGGAGGTCATATGGCGACGCAGCCTGGACAGGGAGCAATGGTCCCTGTATCTCTCTTTTATCGTATGACTTTGGGGGTTGACCTCTCAGCTTTACCGAGTATCCAGATTGTTTCGGCCGCGGAGGAAGAATTGGCCGCTGTTCAAGCGTCCTTTCGCTCAGAATTTATTTCTATTGTGGCAGGGGCGACAAGTTCTGTTGCGTCTTCTTCGACACTGCCAGCCACACTTCCTTTGACACCATCCTCTACGGAAGTTCTGGATGAGGTATCGCAGGATGTGGTTGATAGTTTCTATCGCCATTTGAAGAGAGGAGTGGAAGCTGCTGTGGAGCGGGGGACCCTTTTTGCCTTGGCCCGGTAATACGCCCAAGGCCAAATTGACATTCTCAAAACCCTTCCTGTTGGGGAAGGGATAGCTGCGCTTCTAGAGCCCAAACTGTTGGAGGCTGATCAGCTTGTGGCCCAGTTTCAAGTGCTGCGACAAGCTGATCTTTCTGCAGTAATTGATCAGGAGCGGGGGTTCCTCACCACCGCCCTGGAAAAGATAAGGCTCGCACGAGATACATCTAAGCCAGTTATAATAAAGGACCTTGGCGACCTGTCTCTCCTGTACGACCAGCTGAGCCATCGGAGCGAGGTTTATAGGGCTCGTGAGGCGGCCGCCTCCCAGGGAGTAATCGATACAAGGGAGCAGATTTTCGAGCTTCAGAAGAAGCTGGCCTTCTTGGAGTCTGAGCTTGAAGCTTCCCGTACGGACAAAGAGCTGATTATTCAGGATGCCAAAAGGGTTTCCAGAGCTTCTGCTAACCTGGAACGCGCTCTGAAGAAGTTTGAGGAGGGCTGGCGGGCTCATGTGCGCTTGGAAGATGCGGCGCTACTGACTCAGGAGGCCGAGCGTCGGGCCGAACAGCGATTTGAGCAGTCGACTGCCTTGTTGAGGGACTGTCTCAGGGCATTATGTATCGCCGAACAATAGTCGGCTTTTTCCCTTCTTTTTGTTTTCGTTCTTTTCCTTTCTTGATTGGGGCGTGGTCCCCAGAACATGTAGTACTTTTGCCTTCCGAATAAAAGAGCATGCTTTATTCTACCCTTTATTTATACTGCTTATTGTGTTTGTGATGTTGTGGTATTTGTCCCATTGGGGAGCTGTTTGTGGACTTGTTACCCTTGGCGTACCTTGGTTTTAGGTACAGATAACAAGTTGATGGGGATACTTGGAACAGATCTACAATAAGGTGGCTTTGGACGTTCCTGGTATCGGAAGATAGAATGCCATGGGCCAGCTGGGCCCCCGGGGTATGATGAGAAATGAGGGACATGTACTAGAAAACTTAGTACAGCATTTGTGGTCGACAGTGGACATTTGTGGTCAATAGAGGACACTTGTGGGTCTATTATCCTTGGCGTACCCTTTTTTTTGGGTACGGATAATAGGTCGAGAGAGAACCGACATACTTACTCAGAGGTAATAAGGACGTGGTAAATATGAGGGTTTCTTCGATGGAGCCTTCCCACTCAGAGGTAATGAGGACGTGGCAGGAGTGGGCTCCATGAAGGGAATATAGAACAACTCAGAGGTAATGAGGACATGGAGGTTCTATGTGAGGGGCGGTTTGTTTTTTATGGAAGGGAAACAACTCAGAGGTAACATCGACGTGGTTGTTTCAGAGAATTTGTGGATCTGTTACCCTTTTTATGCACTGAGAGTGCGTGTGTTGGACCATAAGGAGGGAGCTCTTTTAGGAAGAAAGTTCAGAGGTATAATCATACATGACTTACTACCTAAAAGATGCGATATAGATTTATCTGTGGTGGCCAGGATGTGAGTTCAGCGGTACTTGTAGGTACATGACTCGACAATCTGGGAGATTTGGGACCAGAATATAAGTTCAGCGGTACCTGCGGGTACGTGACTCGACAATCTGGAGATCTGGAGTCGGAATATGAGTTCAGCGGTACTAGGGGGTACGTAACTCATTGCTTCGGAAGATTTATTTTCGGAATGTGAGTTCAGCGGTACCAGAGGGTACGTAACTCATCATTGTGGAGGATTTGAATTCAGGATGTGAGTTCAGTGGTACAAAAGAGTATATGACTCGTCATTCTGGAAGATCTGTAGTCAGGATGCGAGTTCAGTGGTACAAAAGAGTACATGACTCGTCACCCTGGAGGATATCGTTTCAGACGTAATACTTCTTTAGGAACTTGCCGTTGATGGGCAACATGAGCAAGTCTCCATTTTGTTTTGCGAGGCGGTAAGCTCCATTGGAGAATACAGCGTCAATGGTGAACGGGCCTTCCCACTTTGGCTGGAATTTGCCGACGGTTTTGTGGGTCATAACCATCGGCCTTCGAACTGCCAGAACGAGGTCGTCCACTTGGAATGTTCTGATTTTGACCTTCTTGTTGAAGGCTTCGGAGGTGCGTGCTTAGTATAACTTGATTCTTTGTTGAGCTAGTAGGTGCTTCTTATTTAGAGCCTCAAATTCTTGTAGTCTGCGATGGTGATTATCATCCGTCTTCAATCTGTATGTGAGAGCAACGCGGAGTGAGGGGATTTGAGTCTCCAGTGGGAGAATTGCCTCACTTCAGTATACTAGAGAGAATGGTGTATTCCCGATGGCAGTCCGTACTGTGGTACGGTACGCCCATAAGCATTCACCGAGCTTTTCATTCCAGTCGCGTTTGTTTGATGACACAAACTTATTGAGAAGCTTGATGATTGTTTTGTTGAATGCTTCAGCCAGACCATTAGCCGCTAGGTTGTATATTGTTGAAGCAATATTCTGGATGCGGTGTTTGTCGTAAAACCGATAGAAGGCGTGGCTTGCGAACTGCGGACCATTATCATGGATGATCCTTTGGGGCAGTCCAAAGCGATAGATGACGTGATGCTTGAGGAAGCTGATCACGTTTGAAGTCTTCACTTCTGCCAGCGGAACAGCCTCCGCCCATTTGGAGAAGTAATCTGTGATTGCGAGTATGAAGCGATGTCCTCGGGACGAAGGCGGAGTGATCGGACCGATGATGTCCATTCCCCATGCTTCGAAAGGCCAGGATGCCACCGTCGGGTGTAGAAACTCGGATGGCTGGTGGATAAAATCTGCGTAGACTTGACAGGCATTGCATTTTCGTGCATAGTCTATTGCATCTGCAACCATCGTGGGCCAGTAGTAGCCCATTCGGCGAAGGCGATCTTGTAGTTTTGGGCCAGGCTGATGGGCCCCATAGATGCCATCGTGAGCTTCATGCAAGGCTTCTTTGGCCTCTGTATTTGACAGGCATCGAAGCAGTAATCCATCGTATGATCACCGATATAGCATTTTTGTCTCTATATCATAGAAGAATCTGAGGGAACGTCTTCTAATAGAAGTGGCTTCCTTCGGACTATCCGACAGGATGTCGTACACTACGAAGTCAATGAACGGTTGTCTCCAGTCTGGCACTTCGTCGACTGTCAGAGCGGAGTAGCTCTCGGCACACTGAACATTATTCCTGGGACAGACCAACTCACGGCCTATGATGTCAACCAGATGATGAGCACGATTCGGAACTGCTAAGGAAGCGGCAAGACCTGCTAGGGCATCGACTTCAATGTTTTAGAGCCTGGGAACGTGCTTTATGAAGAACCCCTCCAGGGACGAGATGATGTCGATCGCTATTTGGTGGTAGGGGATCATGTCCTCATGGCGGACTTCGTATGAGCCCCGGATCTGATTGACGATTAGCTGCGAATCGCCGTATGCTTCAAGGTGCTCTACCCCCAGCTCTTTTGTAAGTCGGAGACTAATGACCAAAGTATTGTACTCGGCCACATTGTTTGAACAGGGCTCTGTGAGGGAATAAGCTTGATTGATCACCAACCCGTTGGGAGAAATCAGCACTACTCCGACTCCAGCGACGATGTTGCCCTTGGGCCCGGTTCTAGAAGCGCCGTCGAAGAACATCCGCCATACGGTATCATGGGAGGCCATATTTGAATTAGCGACCTCGTCTGGAATCTCTTCATCTATTCTGGTTGACTCCGAACCTGGATGGACTGCTAAAATGTCTGCTAGAGCTTGACCTTTAACAGCCTTCTACGGGACGAAGATCATGTGGTAGGGAGATAATAAAATCGCCCAGGTCACGAGGCGAGAGCTGAGTGCACCTGGCTTGGTCATGAGGACCCTGAGGGGGTTAACTCTTAATATGACATGGATGGTTTGTCCTATAACATAGTGTCGCGTCTTCTGGATAGCGAACACCAAAGCAAGACATTCCTTTTCCACGGCGGTGTATCTATGCTCAGGCCCAATCATCATTCGGCTGAAGTAATATATAGCTTATTTGTGGCCTACCTCATTATTTTGTGCTAGCAGAGCACCGAAAGAATGTTCCATCGCTCGTACATAGAGCAAGAATGGTCTTCCAGTAATCGGGGCTACCAAAACTGGAGGGTTCGTCAGATATTCTTTGATGCTGTCGAAGGCGCACTGGCATTCTTCATCCCATACGAATGAAACGCCCATCTTTATGAGGTGGATGAATGGCTGACATCGTCCGGAGAGGTTGGAGATAAACCTCATGATGTAGGCTAGCATCCCTTGAAGGCCTCGGAGTTCACGGAGATTTCTCGGGGGACCCATCTCCATGATCGCCTTCGTCTTATCAGGGTCTACGTGGATACCCTGGAAGGTAGTGATGAAACCTAAGAACTTCCTGTTGGATACGCCCAAGAAGGATTTTATGGGGTTCATTTTCAAATTGTGCGCTCGTATCAGGTCGAACACTGTCCTTAGATCATGCAGATGATCTTCCTTAGAGAAGCTTTTGACGGTGATGTCATCGATGTAGCATTCCACTGTCTTGTGCAAGTGGTCTCTAAAGATGATGCTCATAGCTCTTTGATAGGTGGCCCAGCGTTCTTTAGACCGAAAGGCATAACTGTGTAGCAGTACGTGCCAATTGGTGTTCGGAATGATGTATGCTTTTCGTCGTCAGGGAACATCTTGATTTGGTTGTACCCCGAGAAACCGTCCATGAATGCCATGTACTCGAAGCCGCAGGTGTTGTCAATCATAATGTCTGTGATAGGGAGAGGGAACTCATCCTTAGAAAATGCCTCATTCAGATTGTGAAAGTCGATACAGATTCGAATCTTTCCACTCTTCTTGAGGACTGGTACTATGTTGGCGACCCAGTCAGGATGTTGTTCCTCATGGATGAAGCCGCTGGCTATCAGTTTGTTTACCTCGGCTTCAATGGCATTCATGATGTCAAGACGGAATCGACGTTGCTGTTGCTTGACTGGTTTTGCGTCCGGACGGATGTTGAGTTTGTGGAGTACAATCTCGGGGTTTAGTCCTGGCATATCTTCGTAGCTCCATGCGAACACATCGATATATTCTCTGACGAGTTGTAGTAGTGATTCTCGCTCTTCGTCGGTCAGATTCTTGCTGACGAAAATGGGCTTGGGAGAGGATTCATCACCGAGATCGACTTGTACAACCACATCTTCGGTGGGAGGCTCTCTTTGTTCGAACCGCTTCTCCCACTGCGCATCTAGTTGTTGTGCCAAGGGCTCTAGCTCAAGAAGTTCGAGAATATCTTCATCTTCTTCGTAGGCATCGGCAAGTGCCATATTGACGGTCCAGACTTGCCTGAGCGTGTCCCCGATGCTGACATCTGAATCGAAAATGGGTGATCCGGTTGAGTGTGAGTGCCAGTAGCATTCTTCGTCTGAGCTTTCAGGTGTCATCGCGGGTGTGACATAACCTAGCCCACATCTGGTTTTGTTGTAGTAGTCTCGTGGTTTTCCAGTCGGGACCGGCGATTGCAAGGGTAATCGCCGTCCAGTGCCGTAGTTCAAGCCTGTTGTAGTTCCTAGATCATATCCTTATTTTTGCATAAGGTACTTGGATTGGGAACTATACAAATAAAGGGGCAATCTCCCGGTGTCGGGTTCGAGCTCAACTTCTTCTATCTTGAAGGGCTGTGGATCATTCTTACGGCCGAAGATGATTGGGTGATCCCCTCCCTCGATTATGCGGTAAGCGTCTTCCCCTGGAGTAAGTTGCTTTGCGGCGTAGGCATTTGTCACTTGTGTGTGCAGGTGAGTGCCTTTACCGTGTTCCATAGCATACATTGTACAAAGCTTATTAAGCTCGAGGTAATTCAAAGATAGCCCTTTATTGATAAAATAAGGTATCTTTTCCAGTGGGATTACATCATCTGCAGATGGAACATCGGTGTAAGCAGCCACATACTTGGCCAGCTCTGATTCTTCTTCAGCCACCCCCTATGTAAATGCAGACTGAGAGTATGACTTGGGCAACTTGATTATCAAGGGCTCCATGGGTGGAGCAGAATGTGGAGTTGTTGGCATACTAGCTACCCCCAGTTTGGTGTTCGGTGCTGAGCGGGGAGTTGTTGGCTGGCTAGTAGTCCCTGGCTTAGTGCTCGGTTGTCGATTCATTCTGGGAAGACGGAACGTCATTGGCTTGACAGAGGGATTGAGCTCCTCTGCTTGTTGCTGGTTAGCTTTAGACAGCCTGATTGTCAGTGGTTCTGTCGTGGGTCTTGGCACTTGGCCAGACCTTGGCAGTCGGATTATCATTTGTTCCTCCTGCGCATAGAGGCTAATTGCGTCCTTACGCAGAGTGGCTGTAAGGGGCACAGTTATGCCAGGCTTGCGGGCTTGGAGGTGGATTGTCAGAGGTTCTTCTGATCCGGATGCTGCCTCAGCTTGAGCTTGAGTATCTCTTTCGGCAAGATGCTTTTTCGACTTCTCGTACAAGCATGAATCTGAGTAGTAGGATTCAACCCCATTAAAGGGATCGATATCGTCAAATTCTGTCCTTACGAGGTCGTGCTTGTCGACGTACTTGAAGCACTGGTGCAGTGTGGAAGGCACGATCATGTAATCGTGTATCCAAGGACGCCTCAGGAGAATATTGTATGAAGTGTCCGCTTCTATGACATAACAGGTTACTTCTGACTGAAGGTCACCGATTTGGCACTTTAGGCGAATCTTTCCGATCGGGTAGCTCCTGCCCGAATTGAAACCACTGATTGCGGTGCTTGTCGGCGTCAAGCGATGCATTAGGATGCACAGATAGTGTAATAGGCTCTTCGAGATAATGCTTATGGAGGACCCGGGGTCAATATGCATCCGATCGACCTTGATATCGCCAATGTACCCAGTATAATACAGAGGGAGATCGTGCAGGTTGGTCTTGATAAGCATATCCTACGGAGTGAAGACAATGTTTGGCATTGACCCTGTGCAAGCGCTGTCCTGGAGATCCGCCGGCGAGTCCTCCCAGTGAGATTGGACTGAGCCAGGTATGCGTCGGTATTCTGGAGTGCTTCGCTTAGTGCGATGCGGTCATCCTTGGAGAGTCTTAGGAGCTCATATAGCGATAATTTGGCCGATGTGTTGGCCAATTGTGCCAGGATGTCAAAGTTGTATGGCCTCTCTAGCCCATGAGGCGTCTCCCTTCGGAGAGGTTTGTCGAAGCGAGTCTCCTTCGGCCTAGGCTTGTCGGTCATAGAAGGCTACGGAGGTCCTGGAGCATCAGCAGCTGTCGGCTAATGATCTTCAGCCGAGTTACCTGATGGAGGTTGGGTTTGTGCGCCGGAGCGGGTAACAACAGCAGTAGCGTCTTCGACCTCTATCGAGATCGTGCGATATGATTTCACTTACCCATTCTTTTTTTTTGCTGGTGGAGGGAGGTGCGGACTGAGTCACCTCAGGTACCAAGTCCGGATGGACCCACATGATCTCCCCTCGTGATGTGGTAAGGGATACTAGACCAGCATTTTGGTCTCGGGGAGGTGGAAGGTTAGCGACCTCCATCCTTGCTCGGGGGACAGGTACTACTCCGTCTTGAGTCTTTATCGGAGGGAAGCTGCCAAATTATACTGACACTATATTGGTTGCCACGGTCACCTCTTCGAAATCAATAGCCAGGGCCTTAGAATCGATGAGATGTTAGATGTATCGCTTCAGCTGATAGCAGTCTTGTGTAGCATGGGGAACATAGCGATGGTAATGGCAGTACTTGGGACTCTCCATATCTGCAGGACGAGGCTCACGCCTGGAAGGAGGGACCTGAATTCGTCCTCCCTGGATGAGCATGTCTAAGATGGGTTTAATATGGCCATCCTCGAAGGAGTAGGTCATCTAAGGCTACTGCTTTTCTGCCGGTGTTGATTCGGGCTTTGGGGCTGTGTCGACCACCATAGCCTGCTTGCCCTTGTTGTCTCGGTTGTTGGAGGAATTACCACTGTTGTTGTTGTTGACGTTAGGCCCTTGTCTTCCCCTTCCGATATGTGCAATCCCAGTTGGCGGGCTTTTTTCACCTTGTCTTCTGCGCTAGTGGCACTGATGATGAACGTCTTCCAATCCTTGAATTGACTTTCACCCATCCAGAGGCTGATTGTGGGAAGCAGTCTCTTTTGGCAAATTTTAATCAAGGAGGAATCAGGGTTGCCGGAAGGCAGCTTCATCGCGGTTTGGCGAAACCGCTCGATATAATTTCTTGTTAGCTCCTTTTCTCCCTGAACAATGTCCATGAGAGTGGAAATTGTCACGTCTTGTCCTACTTCATAGAACCTCTCTAGGAACATGTGTTTGAAGCCGATGAAGGAGTGGATGTAATTGTCCGGCAAGTTGCGATACCAGTCGAAGACGACCCCTTCTAAGGCTCCGATGAACAACCGCATAATGATGGCGTTGTCATGGGGAAGATGGTCGGTTGTGACTTCGAAGTAGGTGATGTACCTACCTGCAGATGTCTTCCCGTCATATGGATTGATGTGGAATGGTTTATATTTTGGTGGGAAGGGAACATTTCTCCACGCAGCGGGATACGGTTGTCGTATCCTGAGGTCTTGGCAGTTTTCTCGGGCATAGAACATGGCCCGAAGCTCCTGGACTTCTCTTCTTGCCTCCCTGGCCTCGTCTGCAGCGGCGGAAGCCGATATTTTAGGAGGATTATCGCCCGGGTTTGGTGCAGCTGAGTTCGAGTTTGCATTGACCGCAGGACCCAAGCTTGTTTGGCCAGGCGTTCTTCCTTGCAGAGTTGGAAGGGCCACTTTGATCTCGTCCACAGACTTGACCAGAGCATGCAGTATGGCCTCTAGAGTGTCGATGTGTTGGCGATCACTGGGGCTCTCTTGGTTGCTGTCCGTCATGAACACCGTCCTCACATGAGGAGAGATGGAAGGAACGGTAGAGGACGTGCCCTCTGAGTCATACCCTTGCACAGAGAAGTCGTCCGGGTATGTGGGAATGTTCTCCTCTGGTTCGGACTCAGAAAGAGTGGTACCCCCAGCTTCAGAGCTTGCCTCGTCTTGAGAAATATGGACGTCCTTGGGGACGTTGGGATCTGCTGCATCTGTTGGGTGAACCATTTCCCCCGGACTATCTTCTTGGAACACCGGATTGTTGTGGATGTTTTGAGGGATGATACCCCCGGCACGGTGTCTGCCATAGATGTGGACGAATCTCCTAATGTGGCAGATTTCATCTTTGAGCGAGTACCTTGGTAAACTCCTCCTGCAACGGTAGTAGACAACCGTTTAGAAGAAATTTTCTTGGTTACGTCGGTTAAAATTTTTGGGCTGGAGACATTTGTTTTCTTCCCTCTTCCGCTGCCAGGAATCTTCAGAGCAGAATTGCAAGAGGCGACGAGAAGCGCCTCGTCTTCTGAGCTTGGGTGTTGCAGCCTTTAGAAGACGGACCGCCGGTCTTTTTGTGCTGCTGTCTTGTTGCAGCAGCAGTTGACTATGACTTGGGTGCATTGATGTCCTTGACAGGACTCTTTGTACATCAAATCTTTGTCTCTTTCCTTGCGCATGTGAAAAACCACGTTGTGCAAGTCACCCGATTTAAGAGTTCGGGATTTCAGAGTACATGAGCGTGTCGGCCTCCTGTCTGCTCCCTGATGTGGGGGTCGTACGAGTACTTGCCCATGGTCGTTGTTGGGAGATTTTTGATGACTATCATGTTCGTCGGCTGCCGGGGGCTGGACACGGATAGTTTTAGGGGCCCCCGTAATAGTCAGCGGGACGCCCTGATAGTCAGAAGTTGGGACAGCCGACTGAGCTCGTCGAGCCTGCGCTGCCCGAGGCTTCCTCCTTCTAGCACCTGAGAGTGCATAGTAGGAAGAGTCCAAGCTGGTCACGACAGAGTTTGGCATATGCTCCAGAGAGCCTTCGTGGTCAGGACCTTATGAGAGGCGGTCAAAGACTAACCGGGATTCGCATGGGAGAGATGGTATGCGGCTGGGATCGGTGGCCGTGTAGGCTGTCTGCATGCGGCTAGTATGTGTGGCCGCATGACCTTTCTGTATGCGGCTAGTATGTGTGGCCGCATGACCTTTCTGTATGCGGCTAGGAGTCGTGGCCGTACAAGCTGTCGGCATGCGGCTATTCTTTGTGGTCGCATGAATCTTTTGTATGCGGCTAGATGTCATGGCCGTGCAGGCTACCTGCATGCGACTGTCGTTTGTGGCCGCATAAGTTTTCTCTATGCGGTTGGCGCCTTTATGCGGCTTGGACTGCACAGAGTTCCTCTTTGCCCCTGCAAGTCCAGCATCATAGTGTTTTCTTCTGTCGGACTTGGGGACAGCAGGGTCCTCTATGGTCTAAAGTGGGGCCGCAAGCGGGACTTCTCCGCTGTCTCGGACAACAGAGAGTACTTCTTCGAGAGCTTGGGGATGAGCAAAATTTTTGGGTCTTTACTCCCTGCGGGCCTTCTTTGTACGGGCACGCCGCTGGACTGGACCAGCGCTCCCGTCGGAGAGCATTTCTTTAAATGCCTGCTGGTCGAACCGGGCGACCAGTATTTGTTGAGCGGAGCCAAGTTTGGCTGCGTCTGATTGCATCACCAACTCCTCAGCCGTGGAGAAGTTAGTCCCCAGCAGAGTCGCCATCGTGTTTGCCATTGATTATAAAAGAACATAATAATTATATGAGAGGACTGGGCTTTTACTTCACAATACAAACTCGCTCGTACAAAGAAAGCCTAGGGACGAAAACCTAGGTACAACAATCTAAGCACGATAGTTTAGTTTTGATTCTGGGGGGTGACGGTAGAGGCTCGGAAAAGCGACGGCCGCTCTGCCTTACTCCTTGGACGATCAGACGTAGCCTTGGCTCCAGTGAAAAACTGCTCTCGAGATGGGAAGACTCTTCTGTGCGCGCCTTTGACTCTTTGTGTGTCCAGCCGGGTGGAGAGGACCTCTTTTGCAAGGGAATGGCACCTTGCTATTTTTTTCTGGATCCGAACCTTCTGCAAGGGAATGGCACCTTGCTATTTATAGGAGTAGGGTGTCATCATTAGGGTTTGCAATGATTACCCTAAAAAAGTCGGCGGCTTGGGGATTTAATTGCCATTTTCCTTGATCCTATTTTGTGGGCAATTAATCTGGACCACTAATCTTGATTGCAATGAATCTGGACAATTAATGTTGATTGTGTAAAATCCGTATGGACAATCAATGTTGATTGTCATGAATCTTGGGAAGCTCGGATCTCCTGCCACGTGTTTAATCTGCGTGATTGCAATAAATTTGTTTTGATTCGGGAAATTATGATGATTGTACTAAATCTGGTTGTTGGGATTTATTGATAACTCTTGATTGATTTAGTGCCACATGGAAACTGATCTTCTGCCACGTGTCATAACCGCGAGCCACAGCAGCATGAGGGTAGCATCTTAGGTTTTGAACCGCATGAATGTGGCAGCCGCATAGGTGTCGCCTCCGAAATCTGAGCCGTATGGAGGTGGTTTCCAATTGAGCCGCATAGGACTAGCCACGTGTCATGGCTGAATGGGCATGGACTCTCAATATTTGAGCCACACGGAGATGATCCCCACGATCCGAGCCGCATAAGAACAGCGGCCGTATGAGGTAACTTCTTAGGATTGAAGCCGCATGACGAGGGTCTTCACGCTCCGAACCGCATGAGAGCATTAGCCGCATGGGGTGGTGGCAACCGCATAGGAAGCTTTGTAGTTGGTGGATCATGCCAGCTGCTTAGGAGATTTTCTTCGTTTCCCGAGGAATACGCCGTCGTGTCGAAGTTCATTATTTCAGCTTTAATGTCAGAGTTATCACTTTATATCAGAGCATTTAATGGAAGCAGTCACTTTATGGCCAGCTGTAAAGGCAAGCTGCATAGGGTCACGTGATTCTTGCCTAAGCCGCATGAGGATATTGAAGAGTTTCTGAGCCGCATGAGGCTCTGATAGATTCCTGAGCCGCATAAGGCTCCTTCTGTTTTGAGCCGCATGGGCTTCTTCTATTTTGAGCCGCATGGGCTTCTTCTGTTTTGAGCCGCATGGGATTTTCTAGTTCTTTTCCATGCTTCTACAGAAGTCTATAGTGATGTGCTTCCACTTCCACTCCAGAATTGGTAAAGGGTGAAGAAGTTCGGCTGGTCTCTGATGCTCAGTCTTGACCTGCTGGTAGACCAAACATCGAGAGACAAACCAAGCTATCTTTCTCTTCATACCATTCTACTAGAAGTGCTGATGAATATTACGGTACAACTTCGTCCCTCTTGGATGAACAGAATACTGACAACTGTGGGACTCTGGTATAATCTCGTGTCGATTATCTCCACTCGGTACAGAAAGATGAGACCCAAACTGGAGTACCCCATCCTCGTGGATGCTCAAGTCTACTCTGTGCCCTACAATACACTCTGGTCTGAGTCGCTGAAGCCTGGAATCACGTGATTATGCTACTATGATCCACTCCACAATAGTAGACGGAACCTGCAAGACTGCCATCAATGCTATCTCATAAGGTAGTACGACCTCAATGCCCATCTCTTGAAGATTCTTCTCTATGTGATGTTGACCTGTCAAGGAGTAAACTCTGGTCTCTTGCTCAAGGGGTTTGCAACGACAATAGCCTTCCATGGGTGATACTGAAGATCAATATCATAGTCCTTCAGTAAATCCAACTATCTTCTTTGTTGCATGATCAGGTCACTCTGTGTCATGCCCCAGTTCCAAAATATATAGGAAACCCAAGGCTTGAGCATGCCAGCTATATGATTAGAATAATTTTTCCCAATTTTTTGGACTTATCCTAATCGTGGTATGCTATAAACTAAATCTACTCTATTACAACTATTCTCAATCCACAATAATGAAAAAAAATCAAGAACAAACAATATGTGTCATGGTTTGCATCCCATTAGCGTATATATTTGGAATGGACCCGGAGAATAATAGAGATCCAGTAAAACTAGCCTAAATGAGCAAGATATAACATGAAAGGAAATAGAAAGCACAAGTAAATGATAAACTCACACAACAAGTAATACCTGAACCATATAGCTAACCTCATACCATCTACCTGTCTATACTATAAGCTCAGCAACAACCTAGAGAGATCACCAGGTCCTCAAAGGGACGTAACAAGATACAAAAGTAGAAGCTACAATATGAACTGAAATAACTATATAAATAAGTAGTTAGGATCACAACACGATCCAGTATCTCGCCATCGAAGCAGTGAACCAACCATACAACCAGACAAGTACAAGGGGTGGCACCCTATTTCGTGACAAGGCACTATCCCACGCCATAACACGAACTGAATAATAATTGGGTAATCTAACCAACTATGTGAATGTATGTTGAAGACTACTTTGGGATCGTACAGGTAGGTAAGGAATGATATTAGCATCAACTAATATAGTGAATATACTAGCATACTTCCACCCAAACCGGATACTATTCCATTGATAATAATGGAATATCCACTAGTATATCCTATAACTCGCACACTGAGGTAAATAAGGATAGGATAATCTCGTATGTCTACTAATAGTATTCCCTGCCCATGAGATTGCACAAGTCATATCCATGAATTAAATAATTCATATCTCAAAACAAGTTACTAACTAGACTCAATCTAATCACTATAAGTACCGACACATGGACCGCTCGCACTGATGATCAGTCAAGTGTGTAAGCCCATGCCTACACAATGTAACTCACTCAAAATGTCGCGTCATAAGTTGTGTCCAGTCATAGAAGTTACAGAAAATAACTTTATTATTAATAGGAGAGTCTTCTTAACCTTTAAGTCACAAATACATCGATAGCACCCAAGTCATACTTTGACACACTCTCCTAACACATATACTTCTATGAACAATAATAACCCACGTGTATAAATAATACAAGAAAAATAGCAAGGTATCTTGCCTCGAGGTTGCACTATGATTCATCGACGTCCTGCAAGCGAACTCGTTACACCAAATGAATCAGTAATGGTGGAACTCCCGTAAACATCTTCAGATGCTAAAACAGACATTGCAAACATTCCCGAAATAAGTAAAATATCTAGGTCAGGCTAACCATAAGTCCAATTATAGATACAAGGGCAACATAGTAATTTTGGATCAAAACGGTGTCTGCCATTAAACCTGTTTTACACAAAAAAATACGCCAAGACAAAGGTTGTCCTAATTCGATAAATTATATATCAATTTGGTCTAGAACGATGCCATGAGTCCAATGGTGGTGTCGGATTTGGGAGCCGATGTTCTAGATTAAAAATTATAATTTTACATGTTGGAAATTATGATTTCGAGATTTCGAAAGACCAACTTTGGAGTCGATTTCAACCAACCAAACGACATCCTAGGAAAGTAAAAAAGTTTATGGCACAAAGGTGGTTATACTTGCTACTCAACGGAGTTGGTGGTTCGTCAATCGGAGCTTCAAAGCGAGAGAAACGAATCCGCGAAGTTGGCTCCACGAATTTGTCTAAATTAAACGTATTTTAAAGGGTCAACTTGGTGGCCAGTTTTGATCTATCAAATAATCGAGTTAACGAGTAAAATTTTAGGTGAGCGAAGGAGTATATACCGAGATTGAGATGAATAAATCGGATCGACGATCCAATGGTTGGATTGTCCAGAAAATGTGTCCAAAGTTACTGCGATGAGACAAAGTTCTGGACTCGAATTCGTGCGCGTCACGATGGGATTTCGTGAGAAATGCACGAATCGACTGTGCATCTTGTAGAGGAGAAAGGAGCTGCCACAGGAGGGATCGCTGGGGACGTGCACCGGGCTTAGGAAGGTTGCCAGCGAGGTTGGCGGCCGTCGCGACGACGCGCGGGGTATTGCATGCGCTCTTGTCCGCACGCTAATACTATTGTGTGCTGCTGTTGCGGCCTTCGCTGCTATGCGCTGCCACGGCGGTGTTGGCCTGATGATGGTGCAACACGGAGGCGGCGTGCAGCGGGGTAGCGAGGTGGCTAGCGGTGGCACGGTGTCCTGGCATTGCTGGCATCTTATAGCCACTACTGCTGCTTCTTTCCACAAGGGGGCTCGCTTTAGTGTTTAGGGGTTTTACTATTTTTATAATATGTATATATAATATATATAAACATATGTGTATATATGTATTCATATATTGATATATGCATGTTGGTATATAACTATATGTGTGTGTGTGTGTGTGTGTGTGTGTGTGTGTGTGTGTGTGTGCGTGTGTGTATGTGTGTATGTGTGTGTGTGTGTGTGTGTGTGTGTGTGTGTGTGTATGCGTGTGTGTATACTAATATGCAAAATATATTAACATATATAGGATTTTATATAAAATATATTCATATATATAAAAATGCGTATACCACCATATATATAAATACTCTATGTATTTATATAATTAGTATTTAGATCATCACATATATATATATATATTTATATAAAATTATATATAAATATGTATATAATCTTATATAAATAATAAACCATATGTGTGTGTGTGTGTGTGTGTGTGTGTGTGTGTGTGTGTATGTGTGTGTGTGGATGAAATAAAATTCATAACTTACAAGAATTATATAATATGCCTTATAACACTACTTAAAATATATGTAAATAAACCACGTACACCAATGTATATAAAAACCATTATAAGCATATATATATATATATATATATATATATATATATATATATATATATATATATATAATAAACAAATAATCATATACATACAAAATTGTATTTAACCTATTTGGCCTTATAATGTACCGTAAATTCAAAATAACTCTACTGGATCATGGCCACCTAATCATGGCTCTATCGAGTGCGATTGACTAGATTAGGTTTAAATATATTTTCTAGTCAAATCGAATCCAAATATCACCCAGTGAGTCACTTGTGCCATTCACAATTAAATAGCACTTGGAAACTGGATTGAGTGGCACATAGTTGGCATGTATGTCGTAGGCTCAAAATTGGTCAAAACCATATATTTGGTCAAATGGTTTTGATCTAAGTCGAGTCCCGAACTCAAGTTCGAAGTTAGGTCTAGGATTACGATAATCGGTCCAATGGCCTGAATTGACCTGAAGTTGCACAAACACAAAATGATGTTAGAGGACAAGTTTATATGGGACATGATATACCAAATTGAAGGTAAACATGTCTACTACAAAACTCATGAAGGACGTTTCGAGAGATGGGCATGTCTTGTGGTCCAAAAATCAAAAATACGAAAAAGTACATCTATAGTCATATTGATATAAAATCTAGTTTAAAATTGAAATAACTATATTAAATAAATAAAATAATATTTAAAATAATATCCAAAAATCAAGGGGCTTACAACCTACCCACCTTAGAAAATTTTGTCCTCGAAATTAAAATAACACTATCATGCCAAAAAAATATATATCATAAAATAATTAGCTAAAATTCACCGGAAGCCGCAAATAGATGGGAATAACTTTTTTCATAGAACCTTCTTGCTCTCAAGTAGATTCTCTTAGAGAATGGTACTTCCATGCAACCCAAACCGATCTAATCGTCTACCCTCTAAGCATTTTCTCACTAGTAACCAAGATACCAACTGACTGATCCTTATATGATAGACTGGGTGCTACTGTGATCTTGAAATGGTCGACCCCATGACTGGGATCAGTCATATACTTCCTCAACTGCGAGAAATAGAATACATCCTGCACTCCCTCTAAGACTAGGGCGATGCGAGACAATATGTCACTTCTCCAACACTCTATATATGACCGATAGGTTACAAACTTATAGGTAAGGCTTCTGTCTTGGTTCTTATAAAAAGTTCATAATTCCTCCGCAACTCACTAAATCCTTAAACTATATACTATATTCCTATAAGTTACCTCACCAACTTCTATGATAATGCGACTTAGCGATCCACTCCTTCCTACCTATAATCAATCTATACAATTCTTACAAGTAGGTCTGACGATTGATATCTATTTGGAATTAAGGTTAAGGCTGAACTGGAGCACTATGTACTCCTATGGGTCAACCTTCTAATCCTGGCCTGGTATTGATCATTTCGTGCCTAGTCTTATCATGTATGGATATGATATTCCATTCTACTTAGATCTTCTTACTCTATCTAGCACTCCTATATTACTAATCCTCTTAGCACTATAATCAGGTAATAATTCCTCTAGTATTTATCATCTAAGCCCTATCTTAGTCTAAAGGTAACAAAATTTAGTATATTAGTTTTAGAGTTGCTGGTTAGGATTAGGCTTCATATCGTACTATACCTAACTTATTCCTTGGGGAAGTATCTACAACATTTCTACCTACCTTAGCTTTTTTCCTAATCTTGTGAAGCATGGAATCATATCTTCTTCAAATGAATAATTTCCATAAATAATTGTTCTTCACAGTCTTAGGTTCAGCCTTAAATACATGGCTTACTAAGCCATCTCTACTCCTAACAAACTCCCTAAAATCTATCATAAAGGAGTCTTGTTTTCTTGAGGTGCTATGTCTAACAACAAGGTTAACAGTCTTGCTACTAAAATCGTATGGTGGGACAAAAGAGTTGAGTCGAGGTCGAGCCTCCCATTTAGGTTGGAATGGTCAGTAGCATCGCGGGAGTAGCTAAGGTTGAGATCCTAGGCCCTAATGTTGTGCCTTAAAAATAGTGCATGAGGAGACTGTCGAAGCATAGAATTTCAGGTGCATCCATAGGCCAGAATTCCTATGCACCTAACATTACATGCGCCGGGGAGCTCAGATGAAGTACTTGGCACAGCAAAAGACAGCAAAGGTATATACATCAAAATAGGATTTTTATTTCATATAAAAGTCTATTACATGTCTAAAAAAAGGCATTACAAAGGAGAATTTCTACAAACAGAAAAGATCCTAAGACTACAGTCAGGCGCAGCAAACTGCCATGCGCCTCCTGCCAGGTGCATCATCAGTCATGTGTATCTCTTCAGCGTCTCAGCTAGGCGCATCATGAAGTCTCAGCATATGAGCTCCACTTTGACCCGAACACTTGCTGCGGCTAAAGGAGCAGCTTTGGGCAGAACCAGAGTGGGCAGCCAACCCCACTCTAGCAGGAGGAAGAGCTCTCCAAAGCCCAAGGAAGGGGAGAGCACCGCAATTCCGATCTGCGGCTCTTCCGGAATAACGGAGACGGGGCTCGAGCATCCCGATCTTTGGATGCAACAGGCACCTTCGGCCTGCCTCAGAACCCCGCGATTCTGACTTTTGGATGTAACAGTCACATTCAAGTACATGGTCGATGACAACTCGTCACATCTTCACCCTCGGGAGTATCTAATCAACAGCATGTACTCGAGCAAATAAGTTCATTCGGGAAGACGTGAGAGAACGAGAAACAAACTCTCTCCTTGCCACTATTTATAGGCCGGGCAAATCAAACCCATGCGCCAAGTGGCGGGCTCTCCAAATCCCGTACAATGAATTTGCATTTATGGTGATGAACCTGACCCTTCGAATTCGGCCAAGTTAAAACGACTTTTTAAAGCACTTAAAGAACTCAAAAGTCGGACCAATAAAGACGCGTCATGCAAACGGATGCGCCGGTCAGATACCACACATCGTACAGACGCGTCCGTCATTACCAAGCGCCCCATATGGATATGCCCAACAAAGTATAGATCTATGCGTCCTAATCAACATGGACCCGTGTGCCCAATCGACGTGTCACCCCATCAAACAATTAGTGCCAAAGTGACAGAGTTGGCAACACGTCCCCCGAGGACTGAACAGTTGGCAGCTTTTTCAGAAGACGAAGCATCGCTGACATCAGCATCATTATTACTTTCCTCCGACGGTTACAACCCACGTGGCCGACCAACCACTCGCATGCGCCTCAGCAGCCATGCGCCTGAAGACTCGCATGCGCCCCAAAAGCCTTGTGCCCGAACTGGTTCGTAACTCCTGAAGGTTGTGAGCCAAATTCTTCTCATGTGCCCAATCTCAGGCGTATCCTGTCAAATCACTCTCCACCAAATTTGAGATCTTTGAGCTAGGGACGTGTGCCACGTGTCCTTTGACTCAATTCATCCTATGAAGGGGTGCTAATCACCCAAGATCTCAACAACTGAAAGATCCTCTCCCCTGCTACGTGCCATCCCACAAATGCAGTATGAAGGATTCAACCCACAAATGATGGTGCATCATCCATGCGCCTCCCACAGCTTCAACCATGTGGCATTCCTACGTACAGGCGCATCCTACATATGTGCGCATGAGCAGCCCAATCTGCTGCTTATAAAAAGAGGGATCATCTCCTTCTTCTACACACACACAGACATACAGAGACGCACAGTCGAAGACAGTCGCAACCAGAGCATCAGAGTTCATTCACAGGGATCGGAAGAGACACTCAACGTCTTCTTCCTCTCTGTAATCTCCAGCATCTAGAGCAACTTAGACCTTCAGAGAACTGAAAATCGTCATCAGATCGTCAATGGATTCAATGCATTACCACTCGCTCCATCGACACAGGGACCCAGATAAACAAAAATGTACTCCTAGGACTACATCTAAGTCCTACATTGTAACACTATTATGTTTGTAATTGAAATTACAATCAAAAGATTTTAATGGCAAACATGCTGGCAACTCTACTGGAGACCTTTTTCTCCTCCGCTGAGAGAGCGGTGTCACAATCTGACGACGTGAAGGTGGGCTCCTCCCACAAGACGCTGGTCGTACGCCTCAATCAACAAGCGTATGAGGTGTTCATCTCTAAAGGCAGTGCAAGTCCTTCAAAGCGGCTATCGAAGCCGAAGAAGACTCGCCAAGTCTGGGTGCGCAAGGTCGAAACCCCTAGCACCACCACTGAAGGGGATGCGCCGATGCAGCCTACCCTTCCCGCTGCCGTCCTCAGCAGCCAAGATGCGCCTGCGGGTGCGGCACATCCCTCGGAGAAGAGTGGGGCCGACCACACTCCCCAACCTTCTTCTCCTCAGACAACGAAGATGCGTCGACGGAGCAGGGGCGCAGCTAACGTCCTGCGCATGATCTCTGATGCGCCAAAGAAGGCATCTGTCTTTAACAGACTCACTCGCTGTCATGGCGAGGATAATTTAGACTTTAAATACTATGCGCCTCAGCAGGCTGGTACGAAGAAGTCCAAGGCAGCACGGAACACGCACCTCGAACGTGCTATGCCAGCAGTGAGCCAGAGGCACGCGCTCACAATCATGCACGCTGCCAATGGTAAACTGTACAAGGTTGACAGGTTGACTAGAGTACTTCTACGCCACGAACGAGCCAACCTTCAAAGACCTCGTGCCGCTTGGGCGCATCTATTGCGTGTTCAACCAAGCCATGTGAGGCAAACTCAGTGGCCTTGAACCCCCACGCCTACATTGGTTGTGCGTCTGAGGCTGGTTTAAGTCACTCTAAATGTTGCTCCCCCACTATTGATATAGGCGCATCTTTTGCGTCGGATCAGGGGGTGCAGCATTCACCTGACCACCCCGGTGCCTGGCCTTGCCATGCGCATGATGGGGGTGTGAAGGTGGCACTCTCCTCCAACGATTTGCGTAATGTGATCACTCACAAACACCGATCAGGAGAGTCGACTGACAAGCACAATGCGCCCCTCACAGGGCACACCTGTGCTGTAGTCACCATCAACTGTTGTTGCAAGACAGCAGTCCCACCAAGGCAGTCCGTGTTCTAGCGGCTGCAATCGTCAACGCCTCTCCAACATCGCCTCGGGAAGAAGGTGTCAACTGAAGAGGAACCAGAACTACAGGTTGCTTCTTGCAATATAGTCTCTAACTCCCTATCAATTCGAAAGGCGACTGGTAACTCCTCGACCTCGTCCTCATCCAAGAGCCAGCCGAGGAAGACCAAGATGACTGTTCCGTCCTCAGGAGTGTTTGAGGGCACCCGAGGGAGAAAGAAGATCTCAGAGGAAGCTGGGGGTAGTCAAGCCCCTGTAGATCTTCATCCTGAAGACGAAGTTAGCCTTCCGAACATAGCTGGGGGTAGTCAAGCCCCTGTGGATCTTCAACCTGAAGACGAAGACATCCTCCAGAACATAGCTGGGAGTAGCCAAGACGAAGCTCCGGGGAAAGTTCCTCTTCAAGAGAGCGAGGCTGAATGCGATGCTTCAACCGATCCATCCACTTGCAGTCACGTCATGACAGTATACATGGCGGAAGGTGGTGATACGGAGTCTGATGTGCCTCCAACAGATCTCGTTCAGCGTATGGATACCTTGGAAGGAGGACTCAAAACCCTCTTTGCCTCCATGCAGATACTGACTCAAGCAGTGTTCGAAATACGGTCAGCTTTGGCTAGAGCACCTTGCACTAATCCTGACCCAGGAGTCAACGGAGAATCAAGTGTACCCTTTCAACGGGCATCCTTGAATACCGATTGCTGCGAAGCACCGCGTGTGTCGGAACCTTCGAATGTACAGCTCCAGACTGTACCACCTTCTTCGACTCCCAGCTCCACGGAAGATGTCGTAGAAATGATCAGGGACTTGCGTGAGCGCTTCGAGTAGAAGAACAGACAGGAGGAGTGCCAGAAGATGGGGATCCCGCAACCATACCCCCTCGAATGGATCAAAGTGGTTTATCCTCCCAAGTATAAACCATAAACATTGACGCCATACGATGGGAAGGATTCTCCACGCCATTATCTGACATACTTCCAGTCTCAAACGGGATATCTCCCGAAGGAAGACGCGCTACTCACCAGCCTGTTTGTCGGGGCACTGAAAGGAGTATCTTACGACTGGTACTACAGTCTTTCTGACAACTCCATATCTTCCTTCGACGACTTGACACATCTCTTCCTCGATCATTTCTACGACGGAGGGAAAGACATGATAATGGCATCCCTGATAGAGGTGCGTCAGAAGGAGAAGGAGACGGTTCGAGCATTCATCGAACATTTCCGACAAGCCTACTTCAGACTACCCCAGGGTATGCTAGAACATGCACTCCTCTCCTTCTGCAGCATGAACATGCTTCCTGCGATCAAGCTCTGGCTCAACTCTACTCCTCATCCCAACTGGAGCTCATTGATTATTGAGGCTGAAGCAGCTGAAAAGAAGGCATGCAATGCTCGCCTTCTGGGAGTCAGTTTCCCTGCTTTCGAAGACAAGAGAAAATGGCCTACTGCCAACAACCCTGGACGTGAGACGAAGGGGAAGCAGGCGTTGACTGTTAATGCCTCCAAAGGCGTATAAGCACCTACTCAAAAGCCTTCGCTTGTGCCGAGGCCAAAGGAGGTCTATTCCTTCAACGATGAAGACACCTAGCAACTCTTCGAGATACTGAAGCAGGGTGATAAGATCAAATTTCCAGACCCGAAGCGTCCCGAAGAGGATGGGAGAGTAGACAATCCGAGGTACTATCACTACCATCGGTTTGTCGGACACCCAACTCAGGACTGCTATGTCCTCAAGAACTACATCCAGCGCATGATCAATGTGAATGTTATCTCCATCGACTATGAGGAGAAGACAGTCTCGGCCAACCTGGTGTCGCTCCAATTCGGCACCTTGCCGCCAACCACTGCACAAGATGGCGTCATCCCCATCCCAAAGGCGACAATAGAGGTGGTCAATTTACCACCTACCCGTAACAACGTGAGTGGACTCATCCCACTCACCATATATCGGGAAAAGATCTTATGGGTTCACCCAGACCTCGTCTCCGAAGTTACTCAATCGGGGGTACGCTCTATCTCCAAAGCTAAAGGAAAGAAGATCAAGTCTTGTCGCATGGTCTCTTCCTCCATGGAAGAGGCACTTCTTGTACAAACACGTTCACAACTGAACGCCCCACCCGACGAAGCTTCCGTCGAGGTAGTGCCTCCCTGCACTACCCCTACTGCCCAAGATGAGGGTCCATTCAGACCTCTAGCAGCCAATAAATAGAAGCACGTAAAGGCCCATTTTGACAAGCCTTTACGAACGAAAAATGCTTAGGGGCTAGCCAAGCCCCACAACTTCGACATACTGGCACAACTTGTCGGTACTCCCGCCCGCTTATCTCTGTACGAGCTTCTTCGTCTCTCCAAAGACACCCGGGAAGCTCTCTGTGAAGCCTTGAAGGATGATGAGTCTTTCATCTGTCAGGTGAAGCAGCCGGAGGACCTCCCCACAACATGTGCGCACTGCCATTGTGCGGATAAGGTCATCCCCAACATAACCTTCGTCCAACAAGACATCCTACTCAAGCACAACCGGCACAACAGGCTACTGTATTACACAGGGTATGTGGGTTCCGTCAAGGTAAAGCGAATTCAGATTGATCCAGGGTCTTCCCTCAGCATCATCCTTAGGACTTTGCTGTCAACACTGGGGATCCCGATGTACCGGCTCGCGTCTTCCAACACTACAATCAGCGGTTTCAATTCTAGCAAAAGTGAACTGTTGGGCAAAATACGGCTGAAATGTCATATCGGTAACCTCCGAACCGAGGTGACTTGCTATGTCGTGGATGCCGACGTCAACTACAACCTCGTGCTGGGTCGCCCGTGGCTGCATGAGTACATGGTGGTGCTATCTACACTCCACCAATGTATGAAGTACATGTCCACCAACGACATCATCTAGACAGAGTTCGCGGACATTGACCCTTTCAACGGGGTCGAAGCCTACTTCACCGACGCTAGCTTATATAAGTCGCTCGATGAAGGGGAAGCCAACGATGCTGATGACGAAGCTGAAACAGCGGCAGAGCCTGACATGGAGCCAGAGATGATTCCCGACGCTCCTTTGAAGATTCGACTCAAAGGGAAACCGCCTCAAATGCTGCCTCCCATGACCATCAAGCTACCTGGAAAAGCACCAACTTCTCTAGGTAGAACACCCACTGAAGCTCCCTTGAAGATACGGCTCAAGGGAAAACCTCCTCAAACGTCGGCTCCCCTTGTGGCAAAACTACATGGGAAGGCACCTGTCATCGAAGGCACAGTCGAGGCACCCCTGAAGGTGCGTCTCAAAGGCAAGCCTCCATAATAATCCAAGCTGCAAGAGAAGGCCCACACAGCCCTCTCGGATCCCAAGGTCAAGTCTGATGTAGACTCTCCCGAACCGGCCCCAGTGCTCACAGATAAAGAGTTAGGAGAGTACATCTCTACTGATATAGATGCACCTTCTCTTGATAATGTAATCCCGTGGGACAAAATCTCGTGTTTTATCAATAATAGAGTGTCTTTCAATTATTCAAGTCTTCCACATTGGAATGCCATATATACACTAGATAATGTTCTACGGTCGTTACAAACACAAATAACGACCGTCAATCATATAAATCGAGTAGTCCCGTCCCAAGGAGTCTGTTTTATAGTCCCACCGTAGAATCGGGATGAAGAACCCATCATCTTCGGCAAAGTCGAGCGTCATCAAGACCTCCCACCACTCGAGCCAGAACCAGATACCGGCAGAATACAAGTCTATCGGTACACGGACAAGGCAAAGTACCTCATCCAAAAGATGGGTTACGACCTAAAAAGCAACAAAGGCCTGAACTACGGCAAAGGCCGGCGTCTTTCCCTCCGGCTCCCAACACCTAAAGGAAAGCCGCAGTACTACTATCATCGTACTCGACGGAGGGTAGGCTATGTCACGCAACCGGCTAATCCAGAGAGTTCGGAGGCAGAAAAATGGAACACTCTCATTCATCTGAAGCATCAACTTGGGATTCCGATACCAGTATCGACTCAGTCCTCAGGAAGGTGCTATCAGTCAACTTAGCATCTGCACAATCTCAAGAGGATGAAGACGATGACCAAACACCGGAATGCGTTGATGAAGAACCCTGGGAGCACAGTGGGAGTCTCGTTTTGAATTACGCAAACCCCCTACCGAAGACGAGGTCGAACAAGTTGACCTTGGGGATGGATCTCCTTCCAAACCCATCTTCATCAGCAAGTCTAAAGGGAGAAGACCGAGAGTCTTTGGTCCAATTGTCCAAAGAATATATCGACATCTTTTCCTGGAGCTATGAAGATATGCCGGGACTTGATCCCCAGATCGCAATGCATAGACTTAACATCTTGCCTGATGCTAAGCCTGTAAAGCAACAACAACGACGCTTCTGTCCTATCATCATGAACGCTATCGATTAGAAGGTCGACAAACTACCGAGCAGCGGGTTCATCCGTGAAGAGCAACATCCAGATTGGGTGGCCAATGTCGTCTCTGTCACCAAGAAGAACGGGGAGATACGAGTCTACATCGACTTCAGGAATCTCAATACTGCTTGCCCGAAGGACGAGTCTCCGCTTTCAATCACTGACGTGATGATCAACAATACATGTGGCTTCGAACGCATGTCTTTCATGGACGGGTACTCGGGCTACAACCAGATCAAGATGTTCCCCGATGACGCAAAACACACGTCATTCAGGACTCCGAAGGGCATTTTCTGCTACAAAGTGATGCCCTTTGGCTTGAAGAACGCTGGTACTACATACCAAAGAGCTATGAGTACCATCTTCCGTCAACATCTGCGCAAAAAGTTGAATGCCATGTTGATGATATCGCAGTCAAGAGCCGTCTCAAAGGTGATCACCTACAAGACCTAAAGACAGTCTTCGATCTCATGCGAGCGCATCAACTCAAGATGAACCCTGCTAAATCCTTCCTTGGGGTTTCTAGCAGAAATTTCTTGGGCTTCATTATCACGGCGAAAGGCATTCATGTCGATCCCGAGAAAACCAAAGCCATCCTTGACATGGACCCTCCGAAGAACCTCCGAGAACTTCGAGGCCTGCAGGGGCGTCTGGCATACATCCGAAGGTTTATAGCAAACCTTTCTGAAAAATGCCAACCCTTCACCCAGCTTATGAAGAAGGGAGTCTCCTACGTCTGGACAGAAGAATGCCAGAAAGCTTTCGACGATATCAAAGCTTACCTGACGAGCCCGCCAGTCCTGGTGGCACCTGTCGCAGGCAAACCATTTCTCCTCTACGTCCGTGCCATGGATCATTCTCTTGGCACTTTGTTGGCTCAGAACAACAATGTGGGCTACGAGCAAGCTATCTACTACCTTAGTAGAACGATGATCGGGGTCGAACACCGATACAACCCTGTCGAAAAGGAGTGTTTGGCTTTGGTATTCGCCATCCAGAAGACTCGCCATTATGTTTCGGGCCAGACAATTCATGTCATCTCCCGAGTCAATTCACTCAGGGTTCTCATGAAGAAGCCGGGATCTTTGAACTCCCGACTAGGTACATGGGCAATTCTGTTGACACCATACAACATGGTGTTCGTTCCATAAAAAACCGTCAAGGGTCAAGCTCTAGCCGACTTTTTAGCCGCGTACCCCATCCCGGAGTCCTCCAGACTCTATGAAGACATCCCGGATGAGGTCCAAGAATCAAACGTCACCGAAGAAAACTCCGTCTGGTAGGTGTTTTTCGATGGCACTTCGAGAACAGGCCCCAAAGGCCAAATTATCGCAGGAGTGGGTGTGGTCCTAGTCTCCTCCGATTAGCTGGTCATCCAACGTGCTTACTCCCTTTCGAAGCCATGCTCCAACAATGTTGTCGAGTACAACGCTCTCATTATGGGACTCCAACTGGCGTAAAAGCTGGGGGCGGATCATCTGAAAGCTTACGGCGACTCAAAACTCGTCGTTAATCAAATTCGAGGACAGTATGAAGTTCGCCATGAAGATCTGGTTCCTTACATGAAGCTGCATTGAATATTATTTCAACCTTAACCAAGTTCTTTATAGAACACATACCTCGGTTACAAAACCTGCAGGCTGACGCTCTGGCCGGCCTCGCAGCTTCATTAGCAGCACCCCTCGGGACTCAACACTACGTCACGGTAGCTGGACGAGACTTGGTCTTTCCTAAAAACAACCTATGCACACAGATGGCCCATGCCATGACGACAAGTGCCGGTGTTAATGTCCGAGATTGGAGGTTCCCATTCATCGACTTCGCTGTCTATAGAATTCTCCCAGAAGACCCGAAGGAAGCCGTCTCAGTCAGAAGGCATTCCCTTCGGTTTTATTATGATACAGCTACTAAAATGCTGTACCGACGTTCCTTCGATGGACTTCTCCTTCGATGTTTATCCAACGAAGAAGCAGCCGAAGCCCTTCGGGAAGCTCATGATGGGACTTGCGGGGCTCATCAACCTGGCCCTAAGTTGTAGGATCGACTGCGACGTATGGGTTACTACTGGCCAACCATGGCAGCCGACGCCGTCGACTATGCTAAAAAGTGTCATGCGTGCCAGCTTCACGCCGATTTTATCCATACACCATCGGAACTACTGCATCCTACGGTCGCCTTCTGGCCCTTTAAAGCCTGGGGCATGGACATTGTAGGGCCTATCACCCCTCCTTCATCGAGGGGACACCACTTCATCCTAGCCATCACCGACTACTTCTCCAAATGGGCAGAAGCAGTTCCACTGACGGAAGTGAAAAGCTCTAGCGTGATCAGCTTCATCAAGCATCATGTCATCTACCGTTTCAGGATACCCCGCAGGATTATTCACGACAATGGTCCTCAGTTCATCACCCATCTTTTCAGCAAATTCTGTGACAAAAATTGTATTCAGAACGTGGCATCAACCGCCTACAATCCGGCAGCTAACGGATTGGCCGAGGCTTTTAACAAAACTATCGTCAAGCTACTCAAAAAGGTCGTATCATCCAACAAACACAACTGGGACAAAAAGCTCGGCGAATGTCTTTGGGCCTACCGTACAACGGTCCGGACTCCGACGGGTAATACCTTATTCTCCTTAGTCTACGGGAGCGAAGCGGTACTGCCTCTCGAGTTTCAGATACCCTCACTCCGTGTAGCAATCACAAATCAATTGATAGAAGAAGACAACTAATGTCACCGTCTGCGAGAATTGGAGGCTCTTGACAAAAAATGTCTCCTAGCTCAGTAGCGCATTAAACTTTATCAAGCCCGTATATCACAGGCTTTCAACAAAAAGGTCAAGCAGAGGACTTTCCAAGTAGGCGACTTGGTCATGGCAGTCAGGAGGCCAATGGTGTTGACTCACAAAATACCAAAAAAGTTCGAGCCCAAGTGGGAGAGACCTTTCATCATAGAGACGGTATACTCAAACGGTGCTTACCGTCTTGCTCGACCGAACGAGGACTTGTTCATGATGACCATCAACGGTAAGTTCCTTAAGAAGTACTACTCATGACATCTCTCAGACATGTACTTCCATCTCTACCCAACAAGGGAGTCAGTGGACCTGATCATCAGAGCTCACATACATCTCCCCTTCACAAAATCCTATGCTTTCGGAATCTAGTCGTTCCGTGGCATTCTATCCTCAGTAAAAGAACAACCACGTCGATATTACCTCTGAGTTGCTCCTCTACGCCATGCAAAGCAAAATCTTATACTACGTAGGATTGTGCTGCTTATCATGTTTACCACGTCCATATTACCTCTGAGTAAACATCCCGTACAAACAACCCCCTCGTTGCCGTACATCGATCACAGAACTTCTATGTCCATATTACCTCTGAGTAGTTCCGCGTATCCCCTCAGAGTCACTCCTACCATGTCCATAACACCTCTGAGTAGGAAGATTCCATCATTTGAACCCCATATTTGCCACGTCCATATTACCTCTGAGCAAACATGTCGGTTCTCTCAAACTTATTATCTGTACCTAAAACCAAGGTGCGTAAAAGATAATAGGTCCATACAAATCACCAGTTCATGACAGCAGAAAATGAACACACCACAAAATTATTTATTTTTTTATTAAAGTAAAGGATTACATCCCTAGCAGAAGTTATAAACTACAAAATAACAAAAAAAGGGAGAAAGACTACAATCCCTAAGCATTACTGGAATTAGCAGAAAGCTCTTCAATACGATGCTTCAAGTCTTCCGTCCGAGTCTCTGCAGTGGCCATGACCCGGCGTTCGGCTTCTTGACGCATCACCTCGACAGCTTCAGGGGAAGTATCATTCTTATACTTCCCGTCTAGCTGTTGCCGCTGGTGGGTCAGAGAAAGAATCTGGCGGGTAAAAGCTGCTTCCTCCTCCTTAGATGCTACTTGTTCAGCCTGGACTCGCTCAGCATCTAACAAGAGTTGGGCCCGCTGGTCTTCAAGGAGGCGGATCTTGGCAGTGACCTCCGCTATGCTAGCTTCCAACGAGGCCCGCAACTCCACCTTTTCCTGCGTGGATTGAGATAGCCTCTCTACCGTAGCCTCAGCTTCGGCCACCTCACGGTCCTAGACAGCCACCGTGGCCTGATACGACGACTCGACTTCAGCTATCAGTTTCTCCTTTTCTGCTTCTATCAGAGCAAAAAAGTCATTTCGTCGAATACTCTGAAGCTCGAAGAGAAGCTGGTCGAGCTCGGCCACCGACGCCTCCAGAATATTGGCCATATGATCGTGGCCACGGTGCGAACGTATCAAACCAATGGAAGGGAGCGCCATGGCTTTTGCCGTCACGAAACTCCCGTTCGCATTCAGCATCGTTGATACACCCTTCTGCAGCTTCTTATACACTGCTTCAACAATAAACTGTACATACTCATCCACGTCTGCCAACACCTGAGGCGTCATAGTAGGAGTTGTAGGAGCTACGGTGAGGGACGGTGGACCTGAAGAAGATCCACCGACTTCAATCTGCGAGGTTGAAACCTCGACATCAGCGGCCTCTCCCTCGACGGGGACTTGAACTTTGTCGCTCGCCAGCGGAGCCAAGAGAGCGAAAGGAGCCGAGTGGGGTGTCGATATCGTCCCCCAAGTGGAAGGAGCGACAGAGGGTTCAACCAGCAAACCCTCACCCTTTTCAATTTCGGAGGGACCACCGACGTCTGGGGCTGTCTCCTTTGTCTCCAACACACTATTAGCAGGACGCACATGACCTTCCTCCTCCGACGAAATAGTAAGATCAGCACTTGTTTCCTGACTTGGCTCCCCTGGAGTCAGGCTCGACAGACGAGTCTTGCCTCCCTCATCGAATCCCTCTATGGGAATAGAATCTGTCGGTACCTCTCGATCGGCAGCCAGTTCGGCGTCCGCTGCTGGGTCTGGGGTAGGGCTTGGCAATGGTGTAGCCGACCTCCCTTCGTCATGACGAGGAGGTGAATCAGCCCTCTCCTCTGTTACAACCATGCCTGTTGCTCCTACTACAGGCTCAGGGACCTCTGGAGGAAAGTCATCCGAAGAAGACGAACTCTATTCCTCCTTCTCATCTGGAAGAACAGCTTCTGCTGGGACCTCAATACCAGAAGCCCTCACGGCAGCTTGTATCTCCACAGAAGTCACCTCATCCGGGTTCTTCTCCACGGGAGATAACACAATCGACGGAATACGCTCATCAGATGGGCCCGCCACCCAGTTTGGTCCACTAGCACCTGATTTTGGAGTTTGAGGTTTCCTTTTCAGTGGCTCCTAAAAACGGAAAGCATATGTCACAAAAATAGTAGAACTAACCAGACTATATGGGACGTTCTTACCTCTACAGGAGCCAATTCTGTTGACACCTCCGGTGACATCGCTTTCCTCTGCCTCTTCGGTGCAGAAGAACCGGCCTCTGTGCCGGCACGTCTCTTCGGGCGATCAACCGAGGGCTCTGCCTGAGTACCCTCCGAGGATATGGCAGGGGTGTCTCGATAACCAACCTCTAGCGGGCAGTACGATCGAGCCTTCGCCAACATATTCCCAGTTGCCTCCAATTGGGTGACGACAATGAAACTGGTCTTCCTATCATATCCAGGGGATATAGTGTTCATTGCATAATAAAATTTGGCAGCCGAGAAAAGAATCGGCGGCTGCGGATTTAGAACTGGCATGGTAAAGCGAGCTCCGATACATCCGATATTGTAATAATGCCAAGCTCGTGCCCCGTCCAGCAGACTCCCAATATACCCCAGGCTGGTACTGGGGTTCTCCAACATCATCTGGGCATAGCCGAATTGATGTGCGAAACGGTTCGACAAGTACGGCTCCAAGTAACAATGGTTTTTATTCCTGTACACCAAATGGGATGGCTGGATGCTTTACAACCAACGAAATCCCCACGGAGACAGACTTGTTGCATCTTCACCCGAATCAGCTAAATCATCATTTACTTCGAAACCGGTGAAAATGGGACCAACTTTAGTGATCTCCCATCACTGAAGGTAGGACAAAACCCTCCTATAAACAGAAATGCCCGTATGCAGCCACTTCCTCTGGTACAAGCGGTGAAGGAATGCGTCTCCGGCTACGTGGTCTTCTTCCTGGCCCGGGCTCATCACATTGGGATGGTACAAAATCAACCACCCCATCAGATAGTGAAACGGTAGTTCGGCACGAGGAAAGTTGCCGTTCTTACCTCGTTCGTGAACAACGTCACCTGTAAATTCTCGTAGACCTCTCAGCAGGTTGCATACCATCGCGAGGAGTAGAGCCAAGGGATGGCCAAAAACCAACTTCACAGCTTGTAAGATCAGGTTCCGGGTCACCCTCTCCACAGAGCCTGACCCGCCTGAAAAGACGTAATCCCGGAGCTAGATCATCAAATAAGCAGCCAACACAGCTTTGGACGACATTCGGTGAGTGAGGTGCCAGAAGCAGCTATAGGAGCGCTCGTCCGATTCCCGGTTCACATTTTCCTGGGGACTCTTCTCATTTAGTCTGCTCATTTCAGAGAGCACCTTAGTACTGGAAAGAGCTGGCGGAGTCGTGAACTGAGAGGGATCCTCCTTGTCTTGCTTAAAGACGTAATCCCTTCAAGCAGTCACGTGGGGCTGTGCCCCGGCCTTATCCTTCTTCTGCATATAATAATGGTGACTTGCCACTTCTTTGAAGACAGCCATCATATCCTCCTCTTTGTCCCCCAGGACTTGGAACTCCTCGTTAGTCGGGAAATACTCCTCATAGGGTTCTGATCCCCATGGAAGCCTCGACACCTCATACATTTCATGAAGTGCAAGTCCTAGTTCCACCACCGGAGTGAAGAAAGTCCCGATCTGGGTGTTAAACATCTCCAGAAGCGCAAAGAACATATGCCTGTTGATGTCGACGCCCGCCTGGGTGGCACGGATAGCGGCAGTCAGCCCAATCTCTCTAAGTTCAGTTTGAAACTTCGTCAGAACCCAGAGTGTCAGCTTGTCCCACTTGGATACATAATGACACCAACCCTCTACCCGAAAGAAACCCTTCGGGTATGACCTCTTCGATGACAGCATACGATTAACGGAAGTTGAAGCACCAAAGGCAAAAGTATCGGCAGGGACGTCGCTATAAATACTCCCAGGACGCAGGGTTCGCCATGTGAAAGAAGGCCCAGCCCGCGTGGCGACCAAAATATCCCTCTGGTTCGAGGTAGCATCAATCCTGATGGTGTCAGCCACCGCTCCACCCTAAGACGGGGTTAACTCCCATGACATCCTCCTCTTGGAAGCAAGACGGTAGAAAGCCGTCAAAGGCAAATGATGCTCGAGCTGCTTCATGAACATGTGCACCCCCTTGGCTGAGAAGAACCAATCTTCCTTGATCCTCACCACCTTCGCTTCAGTAGAAGCGAGGCGATCCCCGAACAAGAACTCAGGCTTCGAGAAAGTCTCATTACCAGGAACGGCAGATTACAAACTGCCACGCTCCATCATCCGCTAGAGAAACGTATACTGTTGCTCCTTAATTTGGGTCATTCTCTCGGGAGACTGATCCAGCATGATGGCAGCTTGGGCATGATTTATTACCTCCTCGTTATAATCAACTTCCATCTGACAGAGAGCAGCGTCCAGAAGAACTTCGTTCAAAAGCGGGACGGTCATCGAAACTGGCGGCTAGGGAAAGATGATAAAACTCAGATATGTTAAAACAACAAAGAAATATATATCTGAGTCGAGTTCTCATCAGAAGCGCACATACTGAACCCAAGCTCAGGCGCATCTGAAAGGAAGCTCCAGCACATCATCAGGACTTGAAGTCCATGCGCATCGGCAAGAAGCTTCAGCGCATCATCAGGACTCGAAGTCCATGCGCATCAGCGAGAAGCTTCAACGCATTATCAGGACTCAAAGTCCATGTGCGTCAGCGAGAAGCTTCAGCGCATCATCAGGACTCGTAGCCCATGCGCATCAGCGAAGACCTTCAGCGCATCATCAGGACTCGAAGTCCATGCACGTCAGCAAAAAGCTTCAGCGCATCATCAGGCCTTGAAGTCCATGTGCGTCATCAAAAAGCTTCAGCACATCATCAGGACTCGAGGTCCATGCGCGTCAGCGTGTGCGAGTTCTAAAAGAAGATTTTGTGTTTCTCAAGTTCAGAAAGCAACGACAAAGAATGACAAAAACCCACCAATCACCGTCGGTCGAACTTCGACGGGCGTCCTGGGGACAACATCAACAGAAGCCTCTGCAAGCATTTTTCTTTTGCTTCGCCCTCGGCCAGCACCACCGCAGGGAGTTTTGGGGGCTATTCCCCGAAAAGGACTAAAGGTTATCAAAGAAGAAGGAGAAAAGAACTCTAAGGGGGAAGAAAGCTTTGGTAGAAAGTAGAAGACTCTCTCTCTCTACCAGATGCCTATTTATAGGCTTGGGTGACGTCAGCCGCCGCTTAGGGTTCTACGAAGTGATAATTGCGGATAATCCAAAAAGATCATCATTAATCTTTTTTGTTTATTACGAAGCGTTATCATTTGAAACTGAAGAGGAGCATGCGCCTCATCACAGATGTGCGGAACAATCATGCGCCCCAAATAGTTATACGCCCTATTGAAGCCAATACCATGTTTCTTATTCAAAGTATTCCAAAACTTGACGAAAAGTTTTGAAAACTTTGAAGGGGGTCTTGTAGAAGCATGGAATTTCAGGCGCATCCATAGGCCAGAATTCCTATGCGCCTAATATTACATGCGCTAGGGAGCTCAGATGAAGTACTTGGCACAGCAAAAGACAGCAAAGGTATAGACATCAAAAAAAGATTTTTATTTTATATAAAAGTCTATTACATGTCTAAAAAAGGCTTTACAAAGGAGAATTTCTACAAAAAGAAAAGATCCTAAGACTACAGCCAGGCGCAGCAAACTGCCATGTGCCTCCTGCCAGGTGCATCATCAGTCATGTACATCTCTTCAGCGTCTCAGCTAGGCGCATCATAAAGTCTCAGCATATGCGCTCCGCTTTGACTCGAACACTTGCTAGGGCTAAAAGAATAGCTTTGGGCAGAACCAGAGTGGGCAGCTAACCCCACTCTAGCAGGAGGAAGACTTCTCTAAAGCCCAAGGAAGAGGAGAACACCGCAATTCCGATCTGCGGCTCTTCTAAAATAACGGAGACGGGGATCGAGCATCCCGATTTTTTGATGCAACAGGCACCTTCGGCCTGCCTCAGAACCCCGCGATTCTGACTTTTTGATGTAACAGTCACCTTCAAGTGCATGGTCGAAGACAACTCGTCGCATCTTCACCCTCGGGAGCATCTTATCAAAAATATGTACTCGAACAAATAGGTTTATTCGAGAAGACGTGAGAGAACGAGAAGCAAACTCTCTCCTTGCCACTATTTATAGGCCGGACAAATCAAACCCATGTGCCAAGTGGCGGGCTCTCCGAATCCCGTACAATGAATTTGCATTTATGGTGATGAATCTAAACCTTCGAATTCGGCCAAGTCAAAATGGCTATTTAAAGCACTTGAAGAATTCAAAAGTCGGACCAAAAAAGATGCGTCATGCAAACGGATGCGCCGGTCAGATACCGCGCATCGTACAGACGCGTCCGTCAGTACCAAGCGCCTCGTACGGATGCGCCCAACAAAGCACAGATCCATACATCCTAATCAACATGGACCCGTGCGCCCAATCGACGCGTCACTCCATTAAACAATTAATGCCAAAGTGATAGAGTTGGCAGCACGTCCCCCGAGGACTGAACAGTTGGCAGCTTTTTCAGAAGACGAAGTGTCGCTGACATCAGTATCATTATTACTTTCTGCCGACGATTACAACCCACGTAGCCGACCAACCACTTGCATGCGCCTCAGCAGCCATGCGCCTGAAGACTCGCATGCGCCCCAAAAGCCGTATGCCTAGACTGGTTCGTAACTCCTGAAGGTTGCGAGCCAAAGTTTTCTCATGCGCCCAATCCCAGGCGCATCCTGTCAGATCACTCTCCACCAAATTCGAAATCTTTGAGCTACGGATGTGCGCCACATGTCCTTTGACTCAATTCAGCCTATGAAGAGGTGCTAATCACCCAAGATCTCAGCAACTGAGAGATCATCTTCCCGCTACGTGCCAGCCCATAAATACAGTATGAAGGATTCAACCCACAAATGATGGTGCATCATCCATGTGCCTCCTGCAGCTTCAACCATGTGGCGTTCCCACGTACAGGTGCATCCTACATATGCGTGCATGAGCAGCCCAACCTGCTGCTTATAAATAGAGGGATCATCTCCTTCTTCCACACACACACAGATATACAGAGACGCACAGTCGAAGACAATCGCAACCAGAGCATCAGAGTTCACTCACAGAGATCGGAAGAGACACTCAACGTCTTCTTCCTCTTCGCAAGCTCCAGCACCCAGAATAACTTAGACCTTCAGAGAACCGAAAACCGTCGTCAGATCGTCAACGGAGTCAACGCATTACCACTCGCTCCATCGACAGAGGGACCCAGATAAACAAAAGTGTACTCCTAGGACTACATCTAAGTCCTACATTGTAATACTATTTTGTTTATAATTGAAATTGCAATCAAAAGATTTTAATGGCAAACATAGACGCGTTTGAGTGGGATATGATAAGCATAATTGGAGGTGACTCATCTTGGTCAAGTATATGAAATTTGTTTGAAGGTAACAGCTAGTCTTGCGCTCCAAATATCAAAGTCACGGTAGCGGACACCAAATGGTTTGATTAGAAAGTGGGTATCATGAACTACTAACTTATTAGCTTATTTGGAACGAAGATTCTTCCAATCACTTGCAATATAGGGAAATCGTAAAATTTGTGAAGCCCTACCATCTTGCTTCCATGAAACCCT
The DNA here is from genome assembly GCA_029216955.1 of Iris pallida. NCBI lineage: Eukaryota > Viridiplantae > Streptophyta > Magnoliopsida > Asparagales > Iridaceae > Iris > Iris pallida. Next base: position 205,991 of record JANAVB010023222.1, read on the forward strand.
GGGTTATCAGAACTAAATGGTAGCACTACCTAAAAGGATAAGGAATTCACTCTCAGAAGAAGTCAAGATAACTATACGTGAGGAGCATTAAGTCATAGTGACTTGATCAAGAAAAGTCGAGTAGATAATGACTGGTTCCTACAATGGTATAGAGGTTACTCTTATGGAGGTATAGAGGAGTAAAGATTTATCCTTAGTGTTTCTCTACTTAGGATAGGAATATAGGCCATACTCATTCACCTAAATGAGATGATAGGTTATAACGAAATATTGGGACAGAAATTCGTAAAACTTATTCGTGATTTAAGGGTTAGTGGCATGATCAAGGACGAACCCTACTTGAGGTCCTAGAACAATCCTAAGCTTCAGATGATCAGTCAGATGGAGGATGTCGAGCTTCTACTCCTACTAGAATGTTGGCTTCTCTATCAAGGGTTCCTAGGATAGCATTTGATTCTTACAAATGCGACTAGCTAAACTTATACAAGTCCTTTGGGATTTCTAACTAACTGGTTTTGATGAAGGACTTAACATGGCTATGGTTTACTTGTCCACTTGAGGTAAGGTTTCTAATTCTACTCTCATGGCCTCAGTTAGGACTAACCACTGATTAAAATTAATCCTTAAACTCTATCACATATTCTTGTAGAATATATAACAAATCCCTTAATAGTATGATTAACAACCTACTCCTTTCTAGTTACAAGAAGTTATCCAATACTTACAAGTACGTCTAACCCTTTTATGGCTATATGCTAGGTAAGGGTGGAAGTAAATACTAGGTGATGCTTATCTATGGTACCTTGGCAACTAATTTGCCTATTGATCAATCTCCTAGTCATAGTTGTTAATAAATCATTTCAAGACTATTCCTCCTATATCTAGATGTCCGTCTAGTTTAACACAGTCATATCCAAATATCCTTGGATCCTCTTATGGTACAACCTATCACCACGTATCTTTTAAAGTACTCCTTAGGTAGAAATCTCCCCTAATGAGGATTCTTCGGGCCACTGTCCAAGGTAACTTTATTTTCTAACATATACATATTTTTATGATTTCTACATCGTCTAAGGAAAAATTTCTCAACCACTATACAACCCTAAAACTCCTATAAGGATTATACTCATCTTAAGTATGGTATATGTCGAATCATTCTACTCATGATGTAATCCTTGAGCCCTTCTAAATATAGTCTTCCACATGGGTGATCATATCCAAATTAGGGAATCGTGACTAGCTCTAAAAAATTTCTATATAATCTTTCATATCACTTGGATCACTTTGGTTGAGAAACATATCATATCTCCTTGACTAAACCGATTTAAACTTGTATACCTCTAGTCCCTCTCTATCTAGAATAGGTACTCTAATACATCTCTATCCGACATAGGTAGATACTAGAATGGTTTATCCTAATGACTCCTAGGGTCTCCTATTCCGTTTAAGTAGTATATATGGATTATATACTGTCAATCCAGTCTACTTAGTTTATCTATACAGGTGTCTACCCAAATCCTTATTACCTTTACCAATCGATCCATTTTTAATTACTATCAACTACCTACTATCTTACAATAGAATATAACCTTAAAGGGTTCATCAAGCACGAGTTGTTCGTCTTTTCGAGATAAGGAAAGACGAGAGTAAAAAATAAGGAGTTCAAGAAAGGAAGATTGACTTCTATGTCGAGTTCCAACAGATATAGATAAGATCAAAAACATTTTCAAGAGCAGTTGTGGATTGAGTTCCTATTATCATATTGCAGGCCCGCTCAGTACAGTAACATAATCAAAATGGCTAACTCGACCTGCATGGGCCACCACAAAAACATGTCATGTCCTAGTTCCAAAATATATAGGGAATCCAAGGCTTGAGCATGCCGGTTGTACGATTAGAATAAGTATTCCCAATTTAATAGACTTATCCTAATCGTGGTATGCTGTAAACTAAATCTACTCTATTACAACTATGTCTTAATCCACAATAATGAACAAAGTCAAGAACAAACATTATGTGTCATGGTCTGTAGCCTATTAGCATATATGTTTGGAATTGAATCGAAGAATAATAGAGGTCCAGTAAAACTAGGCTAAATGAGCAAAATATAACAGGAAAAAAAAATAAAAGCACGAGTAAATGATAACTACAAGCAATACCTGAACCCTACAGCCAAAATAATACCATCCACCTGTCTATACTATAAGCTCAGCAACAACTTGGAGAGATCACCTGGTCCTCAGAGGGACGTAACAAGATACAAAAGTACAAGCTAAAATATAAACTGAAATAAATAGATGAATAAGTAGTTCGGATCACAATACGGTCCAATATCTTACCACCGAAATAGTGAACCACCCCTACACCTGACAAGGACAAGGGTTGGCACCCTATTTCGTGACAAGATACTATCCCACGACATAACACGAACTGAATAATAACTGGGTAATCTAACCAACTATGTGAATGCACGTCAAAGACTACTTTGGGATCATACAGGTAGGTAAGCAGTGATATTAGCGTCAACTAATATCGCGTATATACTAGCATACTCCCGTCCAAACCATAGACTAGTCCGCAGACAATAATGAAATATCCTGTAGTATAGCCTATAAATCGGCACACTGAGGCTGATCAGGATAGGTTAATCTCGTAGGCCTACTAATAGCCTTCTACGCCCATGAGATTGTACTAGTCATATCCATGACTTGAATAATTCATATCTTAATGCAACTCACTAACTAGACTCAATCTAATCACTATATATACCGACACACGGACTGCTCACACTGATGATCAGTTAAGTGTGTAAGCCCATGCCAAGACAATGTAAATCACTCAAAGTACCATGTCAGAAGATGTGCCAGTCATAGAATTTATAGAAAATACTTCATTATTAATGGGAGAGTTGTCTTAAACTCTAAGTCACACACACACACACTAAAATATCGATGACACCATCGATAGCACCCAAGTCATACTTGGACGCACTCTCCTAACACATCTACTCCTATGAACAACAACAACCCATGAATTTAAATTGTACAAGTAAAGTAGCAAGGTATCTTGCCTGGAGGTTGTACTATGATTCATCGACATCTTGCAAGCGAACTCGTTCATCCAAATGAAGCAGTAAAGGTGGAACTCCCATAAACATCTCCGGATGCTAAAATAGACATTGGCAACATTCCCAGAATAAGCAAAATAACTAGTATAAGCTACCCATAAGTCCAATTCTGGACACAGAGGCAAAATAGTAATTTTTGGTCAAAATGTTGTCCACCGTTGGACCCGTTTTGCACCAAAAAATGCATCAAGACAAAGATTGTCAAAATTCAACAAAATATATATCAATTTGGGCTAGAATGATACCATGAGTCCAATGGTGGTGTCGAATTTGGAATTCGATGTATCGGGTTAAAAATCATAATTTTACATATTGGAAATTACGCTTTCGAGAGACCAACTTTGGCATCGATTTCAACTAACCAAACGACATCCTAGGAAAGTAAAAAAAATGGCATAAAGGTGGTTATACCTGCTGCGCATCGGAGTTGGTGATTCGTCAACCGGAGCTTCAATGAGAGAAACGAATCCGCAAAGTTGGCTATATGAATCTGTCTAAATTAAACGTGTTTTAAACGGTCAACTTGGTGGCCTATTTTGATCTATCAAACAATCGAATTAACGGGTGAAATTTTAGGTGAGCAAATGGGTAAACATTGAGATTGAAATGAATCCAATGGTCGAATTGCCTAGAAAATGCGTCAAAAGTTGCTTTGAGAAAAATTTTGGACTCGAATTCGCGCACGTTCACGACGTGATTTCGTGCAAAATGCATGAATTGACTATGGTTCGCTTAGGGGAGAAAGGAGCTACGACAGGGGGGTTCGTCGAAGTTATGCGTCGGGCTTGGGGAGGTCGTCGGTGAGGTTGGTGGCGATCGCAACAACGCGTAGGGTGTTGCATGTGCTCTAAAACTGTTGAATGTTGCTGCTGTGGCCTTTGTTGCTTCATGCTACAGTGGCGGTGGTAGCCTGACGATGGAGCAACGCGGGTGCGACACATGGCGGTATGGCGAGGCGGCTTGCGGGGGCGTGGTATCCTGGCACTACTGCTGTTCATTTTCGCTCGGGGGGGTGCTGGCTTTAGTGTTTAGGGGTTTTAGGGTTTTTATAATATGTATATATAACTATATAAAAATTATATATAGTTGTATATAAAAATTACTATATAAATATAAATATGTGTGTGTGTGTGTATAAATATACTATTATGTAAAATATATTAACATATATAATATTTTATATAATATATATATAAATGTGTATACCACCATATACATAAACACTTTATGTATTTATATAATTAGTATTTAGATTATCACCTATATATAAATAATTATATAAAATTATATTTAAATATATATATAATATTATATAAATCATAAATCATATATATATATATATATATATATTATTAATATATATATATATATATATATATATATATATATATATATATATATATATATATTATATTTGGATAAAATAAAATTCATAACTTATAATAATTATATAATATGCCTTATAACACTACTAAAAAATAAATGTAAATAAATCCTGTACATCATATATATAAAAACCATTATAAGCTGTATAACATACCGAAAACCATATATATAAAAACCATTAAATCCTGTAAATAAATCCTGTACATCATATATATAAATATATATATATATATATATATATATATATATATATATATATATATATATATATATATATATATATAATTCAATTAAATAAATAATCATATACATAGAAAATTGTATTTAACCTATTTGGCTGTATAACATACTGAAATAAATTTAGAATAATTCTACTTGGTCTAGGCCACCTAATCATGGATCTATCTAGTGGGATTGGCTAGGTTAGGTTCTAATATATTTTCTAGTCAAATCGAATCCAAAAATCACCCACTGAGTCTCATGTGCCATTCGCAAATAATAGCACATAGGAACTCGATTGAGTGGCACACACTTGTCATTTATGTCTTAGGCTCAAAATGGGTTAAAACCATATATTGATCAAATGGTTTTGATCTAAGTCGAGTCCCGAACTCAAGTTCGAACTTAGGTCTAGGATTACGATAATTGGTCGAACGACCTAAATTGACCCAAAGTTACACGAAGTCAAAAAGATGTTAGGGGACAAGTTAGATAGGATATGATATACCAAATTGAGGGTAAACTTGTGTTCTACAAAACTTATGTTGGACGTTTCAAGAGACGGGCATGTCTTGTGCTCCAAAAATCAAAGCTACGGAATAGTACAACTATAATCATATTGATATAAAATCTAGTTTAAAATTGAAATAACTATATCAAATAAATAAAATAAAATTTAAAATAATATCCAGAAATCAAAGGGCTTACACTCTGGGTGAACCCATACCTCATGCTCTTATGATCAATAAAAATCTTGATTCGATCCCCATACAAATAATGTCTCTAGAGCTTGAATACAAATACAACTACGACCAACTCAAGATCGTGCGTTGGATAGCTCATTTCATGGTTCCAAAGCTGCCAAAATGCATAAGCTATAACTCTGCCATGCTGCATAAGGACATATAAAAGTCCTCTGCCCGATGCATCACGATATACTGTGAACCCACATGTTCTGACAAGTAGTGTCAAAATAGGAGCAAAAATCAAACTCCGCTTGCACTTCTCGAAGGAAGCCTGATAAGCATCTGACAACTCAAAGTACATATCCTTATACATCAGCCATTCAAGGGTACGGAGATCCTAGCAAAGTCTACCACAAACCGTTTGTAGCAACCTACTAATCCAGAAAACTACGTACATCTAAACCTGTACGAGGTACTGGCCAACACTCGATAGCCTTTACCTTCTTGGGATCCACCTCAACACAACTACCTGGAATGATGTGACCCAAAAAAGTGACATAATCCAGCCAAAAATTGTACTTGCTGAACTTTGCGTATAACTGAAGCTCTCAGAGAATCTGAAGAACTATGCGAAGATATTGCTCGTGCTCCGCCTCAGTCCGACTGTAGACTAAGATATCATTAATAAACACTATCATAAATTGGTTTAAGCGGGACATGAAGAAGTGATTCATGAGATCCATAAAAAATTTTGGCGCATTGGTTGCTCCAAAATACATATTAATAAGAAACTTCCAATTTCCATATCTTGATTTAAACATCGTCTAGGTATATCCCTACACTTTGTCTCTAATCTAATGGTACCCAGATCGCAAATTGATCTTCGAAAACACAGCTCCTCCACTGAGCTGATCAAACATGTCATCAATTCTGGGTAAGGGATATTTGTTCTTCACGGTCACTATGTTGAGCTGACAATAATCAATAACCATACACGATGAACCATCCTTCTTCTTTACAAGAAGGGTCAGAGCTCCCCAAGGCAATCCACTAGGACAAATAAATCCCTTGGTCCTAAGCTCCTCGATAGACTGATACATCACCACCAACTCTAAAGAAGACATCCTATAGACTCTTACTGATACTAGCTCTACTCTTGGAATCAAACAACAAAGTACTAAATCTTCCGAACTGGAAGCATACCCGAAAGCTCTTCGAGAACTACTTTGGAAAACTGTACCTCGGCTATTGTTATCCACATAATAACTAGAAAAAACTCCACCTCTCCTCTAGAGAATGAGAACTCCTCCTCATAAGTCACACGAAAGATGACATTGCTGGCATGGCAATCTATCGTAGCATGTTGAGCACTCAACTAATCCATACGTAGGACAATACCCTAATCGTCTATTAAAAACTCTATCAGCCTCACATGAAACTCTCTCATCTACACTATAATACGACACGAGGTATAGACTTCACCTACTCCCACGAGACCATTACTAGTAAGTATATTCATCCTTACAGGTATGACTCGGGCTGCAAACCAACTCGTATCCCAAATTGTACAGGTATGAACGAATACGAAGCACCAGAATTAAATAAAGTTGAAGCTGAATGAGATTGAATGAGAAGTACCTGCGACCACCTCCCCTGCTACTAACACCTCCTCGATTGAAAGTATAAAAGCCTTACTCTGACCTTTGGGTGCTGGACCCCTCTGTTGTTGGCCTCTCTGCCTCTGAGCATTACCATACTCCTGCGACCTCTGCTGCAGGAATATCTGGGATTGACGGTAAAGGCCTATGAGCTTGTTGCTACTGAACCGACATTTGTACCCTGACTGTAGAACTTGTGGCTGGAAATATGATGATCCAGCTGACCTCCTTCAGGGATAAGTCCCTACCATGTGTTCTGATGCTCCACATGCTAAGCACAAGCCCTGTGCCCTACAACACTCAAATAAGATGTCCCCTTCCTTCTCATAATGGGAACACCTATTGTAGAAGACTGTCTCTACTGCTGCTGAGGGCGTGCCTTAGATGACTGTTGCAAGGAAGCTGCTGGAACCGCTCCCCTCAGAGATCCAATCGTTAAAGCTTGAACTGTTGGAACTGGTGCTAACGACCAAAAATAAGATGCCATTTGAATGTGAGGCCTCTTCTAGTCTCCGACTCTATCCACTATTCTCTGAGAAGTGTGCTCATGCCTCCCTGTCGCTCACATTAGGGCATCAGAAGTCTGGAACTCATGCTACCCTATCGCCACTATGATATCCAGATGAAGTCCCTGCTGGAACCTCCTCGTCCGGTCCAACTCGGTCGCTACCAAAGAAGGGGCAAACCGGCTAAGTCTATATAAATATGTCTCATAGCCATCGACCGTCCTACTCATCAGTCTAACATTATTAAACCTCTGCTGTAAGTCATAATAACATTGCATCAAAGTACCGGGTCTGGAATCTCTCACAGAAGTCCGCCCATGCAATCGGTGCCATTAGAGCTACCTTATGAGCCACCTACCAGTTGTAGGCCAAACCCAAAAACTTTAGCCTGACCACTGCTACCCGCCCCCTAGTATGTGTCCCTACTACCTCTAGAATGGCCTCAGTATCCTGAAGTCAAGCATCGGACTCTATTACATCCTCTGTATCATAGAAGCACAGGGAATGGAGACGCTTAAAGTTTCTCACAGAATTGTAAACCTGAGCGCTACCCCTCTCTAAAGCCATATGCATGACTGAGTGAGGGCTTTACTTTGACCATATTGTGTTGCCATGAAGCTCCTGAGAACATCCACCAATACAGGAACAACTCACTCCGGCTCGCAAAATTAGTTTTAGTCTAAAAAAACGGTTTCCCTCTATTTTGAAGCAATTATCTAAAGTTTATTTTAACCAATAAAATATATTTTTCAGCCTTATAGATATTTTAGTTATATATTATCTGGTTACGATTTTTCTACGATTATTATCTTGATTATGACTAATCTTCATTCCCCTTTCCTTGCGATTCCGAACTTTCTTAGATCGCCCTAGCCAATCAGACTATTCTGGATGCAATGGTATTGTCGGTTTTGCCATCTAAGGATCCCCGACGAGTACATTTCTGATAGTTTTCATATTTGATAACTTCTATGATTCATGTATTTAGCATTGTCTTATATTGATTTTCTGTTGATTTTCGACACGATGTAGTAGTTATGGATTCTTTACATGTTATTTTTTGTGACCTACACGAGCCACCAAAAAAACTTGCCATGCCCGCACCCACTTTTTGGATACGAGTACGTGTCCAAGTCCAGCCTACGCCGCGGTATAGGTGGTAGAACGTTGTCTAGGCCATAATGTTCAAAATACAATAATGCTCATAAAAAGAACTCTTTTATTTGCTCATTCACAATAACTAAAATATAATTACAATATCCAAGTTTACATTTGATGACAAAGTACAATGTCTCACAAACTATAAAATGATAACTAAATAAATACTCAACTATCTAACTAGTCTCTAGGTTTGGCCTCCCCATATACCCATGTTTCCCCAAGAATTCAATGCAAAAGAGTAGCCGCGACTATATAAAAAATATGGTT